>ML329292.1:0-15714 GCA_005239505.1 Nicotiana paniculata | reverse complement strand
TACATGCACAGGAGATAAATGTGATATGTATTATCCATGAACTAAGAGGTTATCTCCTAATGCGAAAAGGTTGCAAATTGATAAGGGGCTAGAGTTCGAGTTCAGCAAGGAAAAAAATAAAGGAAGGAAGTTGAGATAAACAGAAACTCTTCCACCAAGGAAGAGTTGCATTAGAACTACGCAAGAACATCTTAACTTCTGGCGCTATATAATGTTGAAGTATTCCTACTGAAGAATTATTCGCACAAAGACAGAATTGAAGCAAGAACTAAAGGCAAAATTACTAGAGAAATTTTGCAAGCATAATCCTTGTGCGATACAAAGGCTACTGACCATCTAGAAGAACCAGTTCCATCTGTTTGTCTTTCGAGTCTAGTTGGTTGTAGTAGGTGATTTAATATTGTATCTTTCAGCTTTATTAGAAGCAATTGTAATAGATACACATAGTTCAAGTTAGAGTTAACTTGAAGCTTGTTGAAATTAGCTAGAGGCTAGGTTGCTACAAAGGGATTAGAGTTAGTCCTTAGGTTTACAAAAGAACTGAAGGCAAAATTACCAGAGAAATTTTGCAAGCAGAATCCTTGTGCGATACAAAGGTTACTGACTAGCTAGAAGAGCCAGTTCCATCTGTTTGTCTTTCGAGTCTAGATTGTTGTAGTAGGTGATTTAATATTGTATCTTTCAGCTTTATTAGAAGCAATTGTAATAGATACACATAGTTTAAGTTAGAGTTAACTTGAAGCTTGTCGCAATTAGCTAGAGGCTAGGTTGCTACAAAGGGATTAGAGTTAGTCCTTAGGTTTACAAAAGAGTTTATTTTGTAAATGTTGTTTGACTCAGAGTTGTAGTGAATAGTTTGGAAAAATCCTACTGAGGAGTAGGTCGTGGTTTTTTCACCTTTTGAGTCAGGTGTTTTCCACGTAAAAATCTCTTTGTTTTTACTCTACTGCCTTTATTATTCCGCACGAGTAGAAGTTGGAACACCAAGAAGAACCAGGTTCTTCTATTGAGACAACACTGGAAAAATTGGACACCACACAAATCAACCCCTCCCTCTTGTGTGGTATTGAAGTATAAAACATCAATATTATTTTACCCCCTATGATCGTGGAAACATGAAGATTTTCAATCTTCCAATCATTTGTAGTCTCAATATGATAGCCATTTGTATTTGTAAACTTCAGGTTTACAACATATGTTTTGACCATAATCATATAATATGAATGACATATTTGTATATAAGCTCTTCGAGAGCCTTCATTTATTATCCACAATCTAATATTTATCAGACACTACTGATTTCATTTGTCTTCTAAACAAACAATTAGCTCTTCAGGAGTTGTTGATACATTTGGTACTACCAAATATTGTTCAGACACTTCTAGTATCATGAGAGAGAATCATAATCAAATAAACAATATAAAATAATTGCTTAAGCATAAGAAAACACCTCTTCTGTCACAATCCGATTTACCCTCTGAAAGGCATCGTGACGGCACCTAGTCTCTATGACTAGGTAAGCCTAATTGCAGAACAGATATTAAATAGAAGCAATGAAATAAAGACGAAAATAAGTGAATCTACAAATGAAACATCGCCACTTGGCACGTACAAAATACAATTTCCCAAAAATCCGGAAGATCACTTTAGTCACAACCTCTGTCTCATAATAACTCTATACAACGATAGGGAATTTACATGAAAAATCTATCTAAATCTGGAGTGGAAGGTGACTCGAAGGACTCTGCGGACGTGTCAGAATTACCTTTCGGTCTCCTAGAAGCTGCTGCTCGGACCCCTAGCTACGAAACTGAGCGCTGGAACCTGGATCTGCACACAAAAAATATATGCAGGAAAGAGCATGAGTACACCACACATTAGTACCCAGTAAGCGCCAAGCCTAATCCCAGTCGATTAGTGACGAGGTCAGGTTAAGGCTCTACTGGATTTTTATAGTAAAAACAATTCAAAATTTGAACAGAGAGATATAATAAGCTAATGAAAATCAGTAGAAATAATGAGCTAAAAGAAAATAATAACAGGGAGCCCTCGACTCAGCACAACATATATCACAGTAACAAGTATGCAATGCAGTACAGGGGGAAAGCTCCCGGAATCTCGTCTGTAGTCTCAATTTAAATATGCAATGCAGTACATTGGGAAAGCTCCCAGAATCTCGTCCGTAGTCCCAATTTAAATATGCCATGCAGTACAGGGGGAAAGCTCCCGAAATCTCGTCCGTAGTCCCAATTTAAATATGCAATGCAGTACAGGGGGAAAGCTCCCGAAATCTCGTCCGTAGTCCCAATTTAAATATGCAATGCAGTACAGGCACTACCAGAAAATAGACCTATGGCAGCGATTCAAAAATCATTGCAACAGATGACAAAACCGTTGCCATAGGCCTATTGTGTCATTTTTGGGTGCGTTCCATCAGATCCCGTGCCAATCGGGCAATTGTAACGGTTCTTGCGACGATTATAGAACCGTCGCAATAAGCCCCTCTATTGAGACGGTGTTCGAAGTGTTGCCATAAGCTTTACTTATTGCATCGGTTATTTAGTCAAATAGAATTGTTCATAACCGTTGCCATATCATTTTGTGCAATGATTGTTATGGCTATTGCAACAGTTTTTTGTGTTATGGCAACGGTTATTATGAGCTACTGCAACGGATGTTATGAACTATTTCAACAATTATTATGAGCTATTCTGTAGCTGGAAGCTATTACAGCGGTTAATAAGAGCTATTACACCAGTTTTGTGGTCTATTACAATAATTATTGACCTATATAATAAAATATAATACACTGAAATTTGTACAATTCGCCAAAGGAAACTACTCATCAACAAAATTATTACCCAAAATATTCAACTAGTATTTTTCATTTATAAAAGCAAAATATACAATATTGTGTTACAATTCAAGAGTTAGTACACGTACGTTTGCAAAAACTCTAAAAAATAGATTACTAGAACATATAAAAGTCTAGCAATGATAAACAACTCTTAAGTATGATCTTCATTTCTTTCTACTGTCCTTTGTTCATTTTGCTTCACCTACAAAATCACAAAGAACTAATCTTTAGCAGATTCAATTACATAGTAATTAGTTAAAAAAGAACTCACATGATTAGTTTCACTACCAACTTCGCACATTGATATCCACAATTAATTGCTAGAGATTAGATATAATACATTCTTATCAAAAGTTATGAATAGAAAGAATAGTTTTAACATGATATGCACTAGTACTGCAGTATTAACAAGCAAATTGATACTAACTACAAAAAGATGAAGCCGCAAAGTTAACTTTTAAAAAAAAAAATTAATCTAGCCGTAGAGTTAACTTGTAATATGGCTTCTGTATAATTTAGCCCTCTTTTTATAGCTAGAAATTCACAAGATATTAAAATAATAAAGTTGTTCTATAGATTATGGGGAAAAACTGAAAACTTTAGACCTAAACTGCAGTTGAACCAATGGAACCAAGAAAATAACATTATGTTGTAGAGGTCAAATTGCATAAATCCCAAGTAAAGAGGTGTATTCAGAAACAAAAAACAACATTATAAGATGTCAATAAGAGAAGAATCTTTTGTCCACACGTTGAATTCTCATTTTTCTTTTTGATAAGTCAAGTTGAACTCTTTTCTATTCTCAACCTTATGGGGAAAAGATGCCGAAAGATGTAATTTCACAAGCTATCATAAGAATTGATGCTACAATAGCCATACATAACTGCAATTGCAATGAAACCACAAGTATTAACAAGCATATGAATTATAGTTGAAGGTTTACCTTTTAAAAGATTATTTCATATCATTGCAGACAAATATGTAATCAAAGCCTCTGCAATCATAAACTAAAGTTAAGCAACATCAAATAAACTTACAGAACCAATTTTCTTTTTACATTTTAAGTAGCTCAAAATTTTGACTATAATTCAAAGGCAGATGGTGCACTTTATGTTTGCATCATTTGTTTCTCGACAGTGGATATATCAAAGTATCATAACTTGAATTGCAGCAACATATGTTTTAAGAAAAATTCAAACAAAGAGATTAAAACACAGACACTAGTCCTTTTTTTTTTAGCATTTTTTTTTTTGTAATATAGATTGGTATGAATTTATTTTATAAGTGTGGAAGGAATCAATTTACCACCCATGTATTACTTTCGCAATTAGAAGTAAATAGGATAACTCTTATCCATATAATTCCCCTGTCACAGGCAACATGGACACATAGAAGACCCAATTAAACAACTTCAGTTCATACTTGACCACAAGCATATTTAATAAGATATCAACAATTTCACAATGATAGATAATGTAAAGAAGGACCTTTTAATAGGAATATTTCATAAAAAACAGTTGGATTTGATCAGCCAATATAAAATCATATCCATTAATAAACTCATAAATATAAATATACATTATGTTATATCTTGATAAAAGATTCATTCCAATTTGACAATATTCTGGTCACTTGAGTAGAACATCAAATAAGCTTTTTCAAGTAAATTGTCACATTAAATTAAACCAAAATTTTTAAGGAGCAATATAATTACCTACGACAAAATATAAGGGAGTGAAGAGAATGAACTTAAGAAAATAATAGACCTTGTGACTAATGCTTCAAGCTGCAATTACGATATTAAATAGTAAAAGAAAGCTTCCGCCAGTAATAGCGCTCAACTTGGAAGCCAAAAGGAATTCTCTGAGCTGCGGATGGGAGGTGTACACTCGATTATTTTCCCACCTTCAATTTTATTGGAAGAAAATAGTTAAGTGATAAAAGCAAAATGTAAAAACAGAGATCAAAGGGACTAAAGAGAAAATGAGGAATTCCTTGTCGAAATAAACAACAAGCACATAGTTAACAAGCATCAAACTTCAAGATTACTAGGATAAACAACTAAAATTGAAGCTAATATTATTCCTAAACCCAATGTGCTACTTACAAATATAAGAAATTGCAGGAAATACAAGTGTATAATGAAATTACAGAAGATTCCTCGATCGCCAACAATTAGGAAGGAAAATAACGACCTAAATTCTAGTTCATTATTTAGTAGGAAAAAATAGCATTTAGAGTTTCATCAGATCCTTTTACCCGTACAATTAAGTATTCCAAATACTTTTAGCACACAGTTACACCCCAAAATTGGGTATTAACCCAATGATTTTATTCACCCATTTAGAGGAAAAATCAAAATTATAGAAGAAACTCTCAAAACAAGACATGTAAGTATGTAACTAACCTAAAAATGGGTAACAACTGTTCCGATGAATAAGGAGAACCTAGTTGAGGCTCTACGATGTTGGGAGACTTTGCCGGAAGTGAAGTTTGTGTGGGCTTTGTTATGTGGGATATGAGGTATCTCAGAGAGGAATCCTTCGCCGGCGGTTTGCCGTACTAAATTTATGCCTTTGTAGAGACGAAATGCAATTTAGGGTTTTAACATAGTGAATAGCTTCAATATGTTTGATATGTTCTATACATATAGCCTTTTTCAAGAATACAAATTTACTTTAAAAATTGGGGAAAATTACTCTTTTTAGTGGTAGGTAAGTGAAATAAGACGAGGGAAAACAAAACCGTTGCAGTAAAAGAGTTTCTTCACAAAATCGTTGCCAACGAAAAGTATATAGGAACAGTTAAGATAAACGTTGAAATAGATAATTCTATGGCAACAGTTACTATGATATTGCAACGGTTTATTTGTAAAACTATCTTACTAGTACCATGAGACTACTGCAATGGTATAACCGTCGCAATGGCTTGCTATTGCAATGGTTATATAACTGTTGCCAAAAATATCGTTGCCACACACCTAATTTTGGTAGTGAAGGGGAAAGCTCCCAGAATCTCGTCCGTAGTCCCAATTTAAATATGCAATGCAATACAAATACCGGATACAATTTTTATTTAAAATAGTTCAGGAAAAATTACAAGCAAAAATATGGATAAAACTACCTAAACATGGTACACATAGTAACAACTAGGGGAAGTTCAAGTAAAACAGGTAGACATGCTACTTCCTAATCTAAACTATATAGTCAATACATGAGACAATAAAATAGGAATGAAATGATTTAAGTCATGGCGGGAAAAATGGAGTTTTAGCAACAATGGCCCGTATACGTACTCGTCACCTCACATACACGGCGCCCAAACAACATAAAACAGTATTAAAATGGCCTAAGGGGAAGTCCCCAACACAGAGTTAGGCAAGCCACTTACCTCGACTGCGCTACTCAACTCCAACCCACGCTCTTGCCATGAGTATCCGACTCTGAATGGCCCAAATCCATTCAATTCGATTGGATAATGTAAATATCACTTTAAGGAATCAAATTAGCTAATAAGTTCGAAGCTAATACGCGAAATTAGGAAAATCGCCAAAAAAGTCCCCCGGGCCCACGTCTCGGAATCGAGTGAAAGTTACAAATTTAGAACACCCATTCACTCATGAACTCACTCGAACAAGAATCATCGAAAACCGACGTCAAAATCTTATTAAGTTCTCGGATTTTCTAATTGGGGAAACTTCTTCCCATCTTCATGATTTTTCACCCAATTCATTGATTGCATGGAAAAATTTGCTATAGATAAATGATATACAAGTGAAATAAGGTTAGGACTTGTTACCTATGAATCTTGTCCTCAAAACCCACTCCAAATCGCCTACTCCCGAGCTCCAAATCGTTTTTATAAGATATGAATTTTAAGCCCTCGAATTTGATATAAACTGCCCAGAGATCCCGCACCTGCGCCCCTTGGACAGCACCTGCGAAAAATCCATTGCAGGTGCGAAAACTCACTAAAAGGATTGGGGCCGCACCTGCGGTCACTGGGCCGCATCTGCGGCTTCGCACCTGCGGAGCCCATACCGCACCTGCGAGAAATGGTTGACCTTGACCAAGCCCGCACCTGCGATCCCCTCTTCCGCACCTGTGTATCCGCACCTACGGAAAATCCATCGCAGGTGCGAGACACCAGAACCAGCAATGGTTCAGCTATTTCCAAGTTCTAAAAATCACCCGTTGAGCATCCGAAACATCTCCGAGGCCCCCGGGACCTCCACCAAACCTACCAACCAGTCCTAATACCTTATCCAAACTTAGTCGAGCCTCCAAAATGCATCACATAACACCAAAATCACCAATTATACATGGATTCAAGCCTAAGAACTTATGAAATTTCCAAAATCTACAACCGATGCCGAAAAATATCAAAACTAGTCCGAATGATCTCAAATTTTACACACAGGTCACAAATGACACAACGGACCTACAACCACTCTCGGAGTTCCATTCCGAGCCTGATATCAAAATTCCACCTATCGGCCGAAATCGCCGAAATTCTAACTTTCGCCAATTCAAGCCTAAATCTACTACAGACCTCGAAAACATATTCCGGACACGCTCCTAACTCTGAATCACCGAACGAAGCTTACAGAGTCGACGAAATCTCATTACGGACCCGTCTTCCCATATTTTCAACTACGGTCCGATTTCTAAAGCTTAAACTCACATATAAGGACTATGTGTCCAAAAACTCTCCGAATTTCACCACTCAACGTTCCGACAAGTCCCAAAAGAAGAAATAGACACGGAGAAAGTAGTTATTAGGGGATCGGGGTGCTAACTCTCAAAACGACCTACCGGTTTGTTACATCTTCGTAATATTTTCGTACTTCAGGAGGAAATCTAAATTGTGCTACTTCTTCAGGAGCAAATTTAAAATACAAAATATTGAGTATATATTCCTTATTCTGGAGGTGAATTATAATATATTTACATAAAAAACGCGTTCATATTTACGAGCTTAATAATATTGTCACATTCACTTCAGGGAATGGATTAATATTTGATAAAAGTTCTCATCCTTCTGGAACGGAACATAATTATCTGAACGTGCATTAATCACACTAAATTGTGTGATGGCTTAGAACCTCTTTTAAGACAATGCTACTTCAAGAACAAATCGAGGCATGCAAGTAATATAGAGAAATTTTCTCTAACTTATCTTCAATTGTAACCATAGAAAGCCTAAATTATCACTTCTGGTGGTCATATCCATACACCACTTCTGGTGGTTAACAAAATTTAGTTACAATGAGATATATGAAACATAACCACTTCTGGTGGTTGTATATTTCTTGCAAACTCTGCTAGAGTTCAAGTTGATCTAACAATGTTATCCATTTTTTAATTCTTTATTAAGATAAAAATAAATACCAAAATATGTACTATATACGTAGCATATTGTTGACCCATGTTACTGCATAGTTTTGAAGATTGACAAATGTGACCAGTTGAACCAGGTCCATCAGAGCACACATCTTGAACTGAATAGCCAGCACATGAACCGTATATGCATCAGAGATATTTGTGAATGTGAAATATCAATGAACCAAGAGATTGTATCCTAATGCGAAAAGGTTGCAAACTGATGAGAAGATTGAAGTCGAATTCAGCAAGGAAAGTAACAAAAGAAAGGAAGTTGAGTTTGATACGAATTTGTTCACCCAGGTAGAGTTGGACTAGAATTGGATGACAAGCTCAACTGACTCTATATATACTCGATGTATTTCTGCTGGAATTCTTAATGCATAAAAGCTGAAGTGAATNAAAGGCTACAGTTCAACTAGAAGAACCAGTTCCATCTGATTAATTATTGAGTCTAGTTGATTGTAGTAGGAGTTTTAATATTGTATCTTTTCAGCTTTCATAGAAGCAATTGTAATAGGTACGCATTAATCTAACTTGAAGCTTGTAGAAATTATCTAGGGGCTAGTTACTACAAAGGGATTAAAGTTAGTCATAGGACTACAAAAGAGTTTATTTTGTAAGTCCGTTTGGCATAGAGTTTTTAGTGAAGTGTTTGAGCAAATCCTACTGAGGAGTAGGTCATGGTTTTTCACCTTTTGAGCAAGGTGTTTTCCACGTAAAAATCTTTGTGTTTTTACTTTAATGCTTTTAATATTCCGCAACAGTAGAAGTAAGTACATCAAGAAGAAACAGGTTCTTCCAGTTAGATAGCACTCGAAAAATTGGGTACCTCACAATTAACTTATATAATTTTGTGGTATTGACGTCTAAAAACATGAATTGGTATCAGAGTAGGTTATACTTGAAACGCTAACACCTTGGAGAAGATCAAGATGAGTGCACCACCTGGAAATTGGGAAGGTCAAGCAACTGCAAGACCACCACTCTTCAATGGCCAGTACTACTTTTGGTGGAAAAATAGGATGAAGGACCACCTGATTGGAGAAGACTATGAACTCTGGGACATAGTCACTGACGGTCCTCGAGCTACCATGATGAAGACTGCTGAAGGTATAGATATACCAAAGACTAGAGCTGATTGCACAGCTGAGGATCTGAAGAAATGCGAGAAGAATGCAAAGGCCAAAAAGTGGCTAGTGTATGGACTGGTCCAGACGAGTACAGTAGAATCCAAAGCTGCACCACTGCCAAAGATCTGGGATACCTTGCAAGTAGCCCATGAAGGAACACCTCAGGTAAAAAGGTCAAGAGGTACTCTACTATACTCTCAGTATGAAAACTTCACTATGAAAGAAGGAGAGACTATCCAAGAGATGTACACAAGGTTCACAACCCTGACTAATGAACTGAAGTCTCTAGGAAGGGTCATTCTTGAAGAGGACAGGGTTGAGAATATCCTAACAAGGGTCTTGCCTATTTCTTGGGAAAGCAAAATCACTGCTATCCAGGAATCCAAAAATATGGCAACCCTGAGATTAGATGAGCTGATTGGAAACCTCACTGCCTATGAACTGAGAAGGAAGACCATGAAGATGGATGGTCCAAAGAAGGACAGGAGCCTAGAACTAAGAATCACTGAGGGAGAAGAACTGGAGGATGATGAGATGGCCATGATCACCAAAGAATTCAGAAACTTTCTCATGAGGAAGAAGGGCATCTCTAGAGGAGGAAACTACAACAAAGAAAAAGCCCCAGAAAGGCCAACCAACGAGGGATGCTATAAATGTGGTAAGACTGACCATCTCATCAAAAACTGTCCTCAGTGGGAAGTAAAATGGAAAAAAGAGAGATATGAAAGAAGGAACAGGAAGAAATAACAGGTCCAACCCAAGAAAACCACAACAAAGGCTATGGTTGCTGCTTGGGGGAATGTTCAGGTGAGGAATCAGAATATAGGGAGACTGAAGATCAGGCACTCATGGCAATTGGAGAATCTGATGAGGAATCACATGAAGAACTAGAGGTAAGTATCTCCCATCTTAAAAACAAAGTAAAGTTCCTATCTAAGGAAAAACTCTCTGAGTTGCTACTTGATTTCATAGATGATTCCGAGGAAACAACCAAAGAGAAGGATCAACTATCTAAAGAATGTGCAATTCTAAAAGCAAAGTGTATGAACCTGGAAATCATAGTCGGTGAATCTGAAAAGAAAAACACTGACCTGTTGAACCAGGTTCATCCACTTGAAACTGAGATTCTAGAACTAAAATCTGAAAACTTAAAGCTAAAGCTAGGATCCAGTAAAAAGGTTGTTGATTATTCTCATATCATGTTAGAAGAAAACGTGGAAAAACTAAAATATAAGATGTATGCCAAGGATGAACAGATAAGAACTCTTAACGAAGAACTTGGCAAAGTCAAACATGAATTAGATCGAACTTGTAAATGGAATAAATCCTCTGATGCCCTGATATGCCTTCAAGAGAACCATAGTAGCAACAGGAGAGGGATTGGATTTGGGAGTCAATTGCCCAAGTGGGATCCCAAAAGAAAGTATCTCACTCTTCCTGAGAACCCATTGTGGTAAGACTGGGCACTACAAATATGAGTGCACTGCAAAAGAGCAGGCCAGTCGAAGAAATGAGAGGTTTGTAAAAAGGAAAAACTGGCTACCAAATTGGGCCAGGAAAATATTGATTCATCCATTCTCTCATAGAAAAGGACTAAAGCTAGTTTGGGTTTTTAAGACTAACCCCTGATTCTTTTGTAGGTTCAAGTGAGAGGAGGCAGTCAAANTTTTACTTCCACAAAATATTTTGTGATTAACCTGCTTACTGACAAGATTTCTTTGCAGGGAAAAAGAATGAATAACATCTATGTCATAGACTTGTCCACACTGTCTGAAAATGAACTCACTTGTCTAAGTGTGTTGGACAGTGATCCCCTCATGTGGCACAAACGACTTGGTCATGCATGTCTAACTCAGCTTAACAAACTAGTCTCTAAGGACTTAGTAGTGGGACTTCCTAATATTAAGTTCAAGGAGGACAAAGTTCGTGAGGCATGTGCTAGGGGGAAACAGGTAAGGTCCTCTTTCAAAAGTAAGAAAATAGTCAGTACCACCAGGACATTGGAACTGGTTCATATGGATCTACGTGGTCCTATTAGAACTCTGAGTAGAGGTGGTAAGAGATATGTGATGGTGCTAGTTGATGATTATTCAAGGTTCACATGGAACTTATTCCTGGAATCTAAGGATGAAGCATTTGATATTTTCACCTCATTTTTTCAAGAAAACTCAAAATCAATTAGGACACCAACTAGCATCAATAAGATCTGACCATGGTACTGAATTTGAGAATGCTAAGTTTGCTGAGTTTTGTGATGAACATGGTGTTAATCATAACTTTTCTGCTCCTAGAACCCCACAACAAAATGGGGTTGTTGAAAGGAAAAACAGAACTCTTGAAGACATGTCAAGAACCATGCTTCTATCCAGCAAACTACCTCACAGATTCTGGGCTGAAGCAATAAACACTGCTTGTTACATAATCAATAAATGCATGACCACACCTCTGGTAGAGAAAATGTTACGCCCCACAATATTACATAGATATTATGCCTTGCAGTACTACATTACGATGATGTCATGCCTCGCAGTATTATATTATGACGATGTTACATCCTGCAGTAATGTACGTTAAATTTATCGTAAGATAATTGACATCAGTTCAAGGACAAGATTATTCGAATATTATAAGTATTATGCTATTTCAAACAGGTGACGAGTAAATTCGTGAAGGTGAAAGGGTAAGCAAATCGAGGAAAAAGAATTTTTGTCCAAGTTTAGCATGTTTGGATAAAAATTTGGGCCGAGCATTAATACCCATTATTTATGGACTAATACCATACAAGGTACCACATGACCATGATAGTAAGGTGTACAAAGTATGTTAAAAGCGTGTATTATTTTAAGTAAGTTGAAATAATTCTTAATTATGCAGGTAATTGATTAATTATCGGATACTGGGACACTACCTAATTAATCCAAATATTTGGATAAGTACTACATAAAAACGTGGCAGCCCTTCTTTAATTTAGGATGACTCTTTAAGTCTATCACATTAGGTGGATATAATGCACCAAGGACAGTACATGAAGTCATTGAGTATACAATCCTTTTGCTATGGATGTTCTTTATTTTATACTATGATAGAAATGAGTTTGCAAAAGGGAAAAAGGGCCTCACTGTTTGAGCCAAATCTATTTAGAGGGGTTGGCTTCAGAAAATATTACAATTTGATATTGCAAAATTCACCTTACAAATTTAGTTATCTTCTAATTAAATATGGGACTAGATTTTCCTTAAACTTACAATATTTTGAACCAACATTAATCATGTACATCAAATGAAATACAACAATAGAGTTGGAGGTGAGACAATTGAAGGGTGGAACGTTGATGACCTTTTTGGTTTACATAGAACATTTGGCTTTGAGCGTCGCCGTCAGCCAACTAAGACCTTGGATGGCCTTGACCATTAGCACGTTTTACGACAACCTGGAATAGGAGGTGGGCTTATTAATGTTGGAAAATATTATACTGGAATATACTAATAAGAATGCCAAGCGGTTGCTCAGGTATGTTAAGGCCATCCCTTCTTTCTTTTGAGGTGAGACAATTGGTCCAAATTATACGGAAGAAACGAACAAACTCATGGTTTCCATAAATTACTCTATTCATAGAAATACTAGGGGTGTCTAAATTCTTGATTCCCCAAGTGAATTATTATTATCTTCTATTCATGGGTCTCGAAAATATGTATGTTGGTAAAGTTTATTTCATGATATTAATCAGAGGCATAATGGCCTTATGACGTACCGAGAGATTTTATTGACGTATTTCATATGCATTTCATGCATTTACATATGCACATTGACCGATGAAAAAATGGAGTTATATACGGGTATATATATAAATATATGTATATGGGATATGGTAAAAGGTTACGGCGTTATATACGCACCACCACCTGATCAGCTGGTATATGATGATGATGTTGCCCACAGTGGCTGAAATATGATTCAAATGGCGTTATATACGCGTATATATTTATGTATATTCAAATAGTNCACAGTGGCCGATATGATATGATGGGATTCCCTCAGAGGCTGATGATGTTATGAAACATGTACCTATGCACGACATGAAATTCATACGCATATGCATGACGCTAAAAGTAATTTATGATTTACAAAGTTATTCAGACTTACAGGTTGAGTCAGGTACTCTATATGTCATCCATGTCTCTTATGTATTTATTTATGTGACTTACATACTCGGTACATTATTCGTACTGACGTCCCTTTTGCCTGGGGAAGTGGTGTTTCATGCCCGCAGGTCCCGATAGACAGGTCGAGAGCCCTCCAAGTAGGCTATCAGCTCAGTGGAATCTGTTTGTGCACTCCATTTGCTTCGGAGTCGCTATTGGTTAGTATGATTTAGACACGTATTGATTGGTAAGGCGGAACTCTGTCTTGACCTTTATGATATTTATGTACTCTTAGAGGCTTGTAGACATATGTCGTGTATATAAAGGATTGTACGGCCTGGCCGGCCTATGTTTTGAGTTTATAAAGGATTATGTTGGCCTATTAGGCCCGTATGTCATGTGTATGTAATGATGTAATAAGAAAGATATGTTACATTGGTACTCGGTTGGGTAAGGTACCGGGTGCCCGTCGCGGCCCATCGGTTTGGGTCGTGACAAAAGTGGTATCAGATGAGTTCTGTCCTAGGGAGTCTACAAGCCGTGTCTAGTAGAGTCTTGTTTATGGGTGTGTCGTGCACCACACTTATAAGCAGGAGGCTACAGGGCATTTAGGATTGTCACTCGTTCTTCTTACTCTAGATCATGTGGTAGAGCTCACCTATAAGAATTCAAATTTCGAAATTCTATTTTATTCGTAATAGGACGATGCCTACATTCAGAAAGACGATCAATGAGGGATATAGTTGTGGAAGAATTGAGTCAGACGAACTTAATTTTGCATGATGAATAAATGAGAGGTCTTCAACAGATCATGCGTGTACTAAAAGGTGCACGGTTCTTGATAAGGAGCTTTTAGGAAAAAAAAATACTTATCCACTCTTGCGGTAAAAAGGAATAATGGAATCAGAAGTTAGACACAAGTTGCAGCAAGTAAAAGAAGTAAGGTGAAGAAGTGCGACATCATTATTGGTGGCGTAGAGTGAAGAAATATGAGGTAATTACATTCTTTAGAGCATTGGCTCAAATTATGAAATGAATAGTGAAGGAATATGAGGTAATTACTTTCTTTTGGAGCATTGGCTCAAATTGTAAAACGAATGATGAAGGAATATGCGATAATTACATTCTTTGGAGCATTCACTCAAATTGTGAAACAAATAATGAAGAAATATGAGGTAATTACATTCTTTGGAGCATTGGCTCAAATTGTGAAACAAATAGTGAAGGAATATGAGGTAATTACATTCTTTTGGAGCATTGGCTCAAATTGTGAAACAAATAGTGAAGGAATATGAGGTAATTACATTCTTTTGGAGCATTGGCTCAAATTGTAAAACGAATGATGAAGGAATATGCGATAACATACCTTCTTTGGAGTATTGGCTCAAACTGTGAAACGAATAATGAAGAAATATGAGGTAATTACATTCTCTGGAGCATTATCTCAAATTGTAAAATGAATGATGAAGGAATATGAGATAATTACATCCTTTGGAGCATTGGCTCAAGTAATAGAATAAATCATGGAAATGAAAGTAAAAGAAAGAGGAAGAGTTATTGAAATATACCCTTGCCGGGTCATCGTTGTATAGTTCCCTTGCCGGGATTTAATTGTTTAATTGATGTTCCCTTGTCGGGATTTAATGGTTTAATTGATTTTCCCTTGCCGGGATTTCCATTTTTTTTCTTCTCTCTCTTTATTTCCTTGCCCTTGTTTGTGATTGCTGTTTGGGTGAGGAAGAGTGTTAAAGCATGAAGGGTGATTCCGTGCCATGTTTTATATTATTATGCACGAGGGGACATTCCGTCCCATGTTTTATATTGATTATGCATGAGGGGACATTCCGTGCCATGTTTTATATTGATTATGCACGAGGGGACATTCCGTGCCATGCTTTATATTATTATGCACGAGGGGACATTCCGTGCCATGTTTTATATTATTACGGACGAGGGGACATTCCGTGCTATGTTTTATATTATTATTATTATTCACGAGGGGACATGCCGTGCTGCATCTTTTACTGTTTAATCTGTGTTGTCAATTCCCGTTATTATTTTTAGGTATTTCGGACTGTTGTTTTCATTTCTGTCATTTCAGTATTTGCTATCTCTTACCCCCAACATGTTTTCCCCGCAATTGTATTCTTGTTTAGTTTCTTCTATACTATTGAACTGCACAGGTACATTTTGTTGTCGTG
>MDKI01144310.1:0-41689 GCA_005239505.1 Nicotiana paniculata | reverse complement strand
TAAAGCTCATAAAATGCGAGGGATATAATGCTTAAAATCACGAATTTTAGCCACACATCAATTTGTCCTTGATTTTAAAGGTATTTGGGATAATAAAATACCTCTCATTGAGTTTGCTTATAATAACAGCTACAATTCTAGTATCAAGATGGCATCATACAAAGCTTTGTACGGGCGAATGTGTAGATCACCAATTGGTTGGTTAGAAGTTGGCAAAGTATAGTTGTTGGGATCTGATCTATCAGGCTATGGAGAAATTCAAGTTGATTAGAGCATTTGAAGACGGCTCAGAATTGCCAAAAGTCTTATTCGGACGTGCGGCGTAGAGACCTAGAGTTTCAAGTTAATGATTGGCTAATTCATAAAGTTTTGCCTATGAAAGGTGTTATAAGATTTGGAAAGAATGGAAATCTCAGTCTCAGATACATCGGGCCGTATAGGATCCTACGAAGGATCGGTCAAGTGGCTTATGAGTTAGAGTTACTACAAGAATTGGCGGTTGTACACCCAGTATTTCATGAGTCATATTATATTATTCAAGTTTCCAATATTCTGACACTCATATCAGCTCAATACTCAGATAAACAAGTCAGTCCAATTGTCACGACCCCTTTTTCCTTCCATAGGATGTCTTGATGGCACCAAGTCACTAAGACTAGGTAAGCCTAGCACTTACTGAATTAATAGCAAAATCCAACCAACAACTATTAAATATGAAATAGAATTTCTATAAAAGGCTTACAACCCTAAACCGGTAGTACAAGCCATAAGCTCTACTGAGTTCACTAGAAAATCTCTAAGTACAATAATTACGGTATAGAAATAAACAGTACAAAAATAACTTTCGAAGTTGACTCCAAGACCTGCGAACGCAACGGCAGGTATACCTTGAAGACTCCATAGCAGTATCTGATCCACTATCTAACAACCAACAGATTCCGAAATACCTGCATCTGCACAAAATATGCAAAAGTGTAGTATGAGTACACCACGGTCCGTACCTAGTAAGTATCAAGACTAACTTTGGTGGAGTAGTAACGAGGATCAAGTCAAGACACTCACTAATCAAATAACTCGTGCAATAATATCAAAGACTACCAGCAGAAAGAATAACAGGAAGTAATAGTTGTAATCTCATCATACCAACTGACAATAATTTAATACAAGTAGAGGCTCTATTTCAACAAAAAGTCACTAAATAGAATGATACACATATGGAATCTTGTGCCCACGTTATAGATTACTTTCGCATGGCAAAGACCCGTGCAACAACATAAGTCATACACTCCCATGGCAAAGATCTCAGGCCACAATGTATACCACAACCGCATGGCAAAGACCTTGTGCCACAATACATACCACAACTGCACGACAGAAACCTCATGCCACAATATATACCATAACCGCAATGACATGGCAAAAATCTCGTGCCACACTGTATACCACAACTGCACAGCAAAGACCTCGTGTCATAATACATACCACAACTGCACGGCATAAACCTCATGCCACAATATATACCATAACCGCACAGCAAAGACCTGGTGCCGCAATACATACCACAATCACACGGCAAAGATCGCATGCCACAATATATACCACAATCGCACGATAAAGACCTCATGCCGCAAGATGTACCACAACCATGTCAGTTCCACTGACATGTTCAATGGAATTTATAAGGAATGAAACAAAGTAATGCATGATAACACTTTCTTTTTACTTCAATCTGTTATGTATCAACAACTCAGCAGAATGTGAGATAACAACTTCACATAAGAAATCCATCTTGGAAGTCATATCATCAAGTAATAATAGAGGCATTGAGTAGCACATTGGGAACAACACAACAAATCACTTAAAATGTATGACACACACAAGGAAGTTATAAGCACAAGAAAGAATACCTCTTTTTCATCAAGAACACGCCCCCAATTCATCAAATATCCTTTACAAAGACACCCTTATCTCACTATGTGTATAACAATAAAGTAAATGCCTGCCTTATCTCGCCACACTGATTTTAATAATCATCTCACCTTGTCTTGCCACGTGCACAAACCCGATATATAGCCTCCATGTCTCGTCACATGTTCAATATCAATATTAATAATAATAATAATAATAATAGCACAAAAAAAAACCTCATGCAAACACCCAAACAATCTGCCTGACGAGTCCACATGTGCCAAAATCATAACAATAGAACATGCCAACAATTGTCATCAAGACATAATCTCACAACTTGCCAACACAATGCACAAGGACAAATCAATAAGGAATAGCAAATGAGTGTTCAACATATAAACATGAAAGTTAATTAAAATTAGCAAGAATCTCACAAACACCCAACTTGTCCAAATAAGGAATTAAAATCCTAAAACATGATCTCTATCATGGAATATAATCTAAAGCACACAACCAAAGTGAAATCACGTAAAATAAATATTTCTCAATCAAGACAAAGTTATAAAAGCAACCTCGGGTCAAATCCAGTCGTAGCCAACACATACGCCTGTGTACACACTCGTCACCTTATGTACACGTCAATCACGTAGTACAAATCATGCAATTAGAACAAATCCTACGAGGAAGTTTCCCCACACAAAGTAGGCAAAATATTTACCTCAAATAAGCTAAATCAATCCACTAATAAGTCCTTCTCGCGTGAATCAACCTCAGAACGGCTCGAATCTAGTCAAACAACTTAATAATATCAATAAAAGCCATAGGAAGCAAGACCAAACGACAAAAGCAACGATCTTGGTTAAATTATGCCAAGTCAACCCCGGGCGCGCACCCTGAAACATGACAAAATTCACAAATTCCGAATACCCACTCAAATACGTCCAACAATACCAATTTCATCCAATTCCAACCTCAAATCAACCTCTTACTTATATTCATCAAATAAAAAAACAAATATGGAATCATGAAATATAACCAAATTCGAGTCAAGAATACTTACCCCAATCCAAAACATGAAAATGCCCTCCTAAATCGCCCAAATTAGAGCTCTATAACTCAAAATATGATAAAAATAACTCAAAACCCTTGAAATGAATATTATATAAGTCTGCCTAGGGGGCCTCTTTGTGATCACAGGACCTACTTCGCGATCGCGAAGAATAAATTATCAACTGGACAAAACCTTCTTCGCAAATGCGGTCTGGACCCTGCAAACGTGACTACTCACCTAAACAGTCCTACGTAAACGCGTGTTCCCAACACGCGAACGTGAAGACCAACCACGGGCGCCCCATCCGGCTCTTCCTCTACGCGGACATGACAAGCCGAACGCGAACGTGAAAAGAAACTCCTTTCCAGGCTCCACGAACGTGGACATCGCTTCATGAACGCGATGATCAAAACATCACCCACCCACATAACACTTAGCGATCACGATGCTTCATCCGCGATCGCAATGAACTGCAGAACACCAGAAAAACCAACAACTCCAAATATGAGTGAATAAGTCTGAAACTCATATGAAACACACACGAGGTCCTCGGGACCCCGTCCAATCATACCAACCAATCCTAAAATATAACTCAGGCCTACTCGAGGCCTCAAATCACACCAAACAACATCAAAACTACGAATCACACCTCAACTCAAGCCCAATGAACTAATGAACTTTCAACTTCCAAAACTCATGTGAACCATATCAAATCAACTAGGAATGACCACAAATTCCGCATGCAAGTCCCAAATGATACAATGGACCTATAAAAACTCCCCAAGCCGCAATCTGAATCTGAATTCGATATCCACAAAGTCAACTCTTGGCCAAGCCTATCAACCTTCCAACCGTTCAATTATCCAACGTTTGCCAATTCATGCCAAAACCACCTAGGAGCCTCCAAATCCACATCTGGACATACGCCTAAGTCAAAAATCGCCATCCAAACATAATGGAACCATAAAAACTCCGATCCTAAATCAAATACGCAGAAGTCAAATTTGGTCAACTCTTCCAAATTAAAGCTTCCAAAATGAGAATCATTCTTCCAAATTCATCCCAAACTGCTCGAAAATCAAAACCGACCATACACGTAAATCATAATACTCACGGTCTTGAACAATCAAACGAAAATTCAAATGATAATATGACCAGTCGGGTCGTTATATTCTTCCCCTCTTAAACAGATGTTCATCCTCGAACATTCCAAGAGTCATTCCAAAGCCATCAAATCACTATATAAACTTACCATAAACATGCACACAGGTCATCCCCCTTCACCTCAACCCACATAAGCTCGTCAACATCACACCGACTGAAGATTATTCCTTCAACCTTAACCAATAAAACTAAGAGCCAAATTTCAACATCCAAGCCTCCCCCAAAGACCCACTACTCACACATACACATTGTGTCAACCTCAACCAGCTGCAACAAATTATAAGTATGCTCACAAGTTATAACAACACGACGTAACGCATAGATCATATGCCCATAGCAGCACCTCCGATCACAGTAGTTGCCCGTTACCAAACTTGGTACCGGTAAAATAACCTCATATCAAATAGAACCTTGATCCAAACATTCACAACATTGATAATGATGTAAGAAATATGTGAAAACCCATAACCATTAATCCTACCAAAAAGCCACACCAAACACCACCTAGACACATACATCGCAATCTGAATCCAACAAGCACAACTCGAATATAACGAAAAATGAAAAGAGAAACACATAAGAGAACAATCCAACAAGTTCAACAGGAATAATTCCCAATCGGTACTATACTATGAATCCATCGTGCAAGGAAGAAGCAAATCACACGCAACAGCCACAAAGAATCTCATCCCAACATAACTCAACCACGGCACACAGCCCGGTCCAAACATACTGATCCACATGAAAACTCGAGGATCCCATCCTCAACTCTAAATCATAAGTAGAATAGACATCACATCATCCGAATATCTTTCACTAACGCAACCCGCAGAACAAAACCACAACGCATATCGGACTTCCTCTTATAGAGAACCACAATCGCAAGTTGTGGCCAAACCATCCATAAATAACATCAAAATCCATTATATTAAGTAACAGAAGGTTCATCCTAGTCTCATAACCCTCAATAGTGAACAAATTATAATGATATACACGATCTACCATAGTAGAATCTCCCAACGGGTGCATAAACATAAACAGATACAAGAATTATGAAACATATCCATATATGAAGCAAGATAGGATGACTCATACCAATAAATAGGACCCGGATCAAATAAAATTAATGCATCTCTATGACTTATGTTTTTTTCCAATAAAATTAATGCATCTCTATGACATATCCAACTTCTCAACTCAACTCCATTATGTTTTTTTGTCTCCTCATAAGGAAAATACTTCTTGAACCTCTCTAACCTCTTCTGCTCCTCCTATGACGCCACTGTCCAGACCTCAGGTTGAACCGCAACCATTGATTGTACCGGCATAACACCCAAACCTGATCAACATCAGCTCGTTTCTCTGTAGTACGGGCGACGGGAGTCTGAGCTCCTTCCCAGCTTGTGAAGTAGCTAGTGCAACTGGGTTCAATCCCGCCTGAGACAATGTACCAAACATTCTCAGTAAGTGCGCAAAAGTCTACTGAAGTTCAAGGGTAGTAAAGGACCCTTGGGTGCCTGCTCTCCAACCAAAGCTACTAGTGGCTCCTCGGTTGCTGCTTTGGCAGGTGCTCTAGCTATAACGCGTGCCCCTCCTTGGCAGGCAACATTATCAGTAAGTACATCTTGTGTCCTCACCACATGTGAGAGAATAAATGGACAAATGTTCAAACTCTGAAATCAACAAATCTATACGATAGGAATGAAAGAAGTGAAATTTCCTAATAGTTATGTAGCCTCTCTAAGAAAAGTATAGACGTCTCCGTACCGATCCGTAAGACTCTACTAAACTTGCTTGTGACTTGAAAAACCTATGAACCTAGAGATCTTATACCAACTTGACATGGCCCAAAATCCCACCTTAAGGATCGTGATGGCACCTAGTATCTAAAACTACGTAAGCAGATCACTTACAAAAGTCAAACCAATAAAAAATGATATTATGAGGCAGAGTTTAATATAAATGAGAAATAAAGGTGATATAAGCCAACACGGAGATAACCACAACAAATCCCCCAAAACTAGGCAGTACAGAGTCACGAACTCTAATTGAATCCATAGAAATAATTCAAATACAATATTGTTCAGATAGAGAATTGACAGTAAATAAGGAAAGGACTCTAAGGGACTGCAGCGACCAAAGCAACTCGACCTTGAATCCTCACGATCAAAGTAACTCTCACAGCATGCGCTCCCTATCTCAACACCTGAATCTACACAAAAAGGTACAAAAGTGTAGTATGAGTACACCACAGTCCATAGCCAGTAAGTATCAAGACTAACCTCGGTGGAGTAGTGACGAGGTTCAAGTCAATACACTCACTAATCAAATAACATGTGCATTAATATCAAAGATGAGCAACAGAAGAATAACAAGAAGCAACAGTTGAAATCTCATCACACCAAATGACAATAATTTAATACAAGTAAAGGCTTTGTTTCAACAACAAGGCATCAAATAGAATTATACACATATGGCATTTTGTGCTCACATTATCAGTCACCTTCACACTGCAAACACCTCGTGCCACAACGAAAGTCACACACCCGCACGATAAAGACCTCGTGCCACAATATATTCCACAAATGCACGACAAAGACCTCGTGCCACACTATATACCACAACCGCAAGGAAAAGACCTTGTGCCACGATACATACCACAACCGCACAGCAAAGACCTCGTGCCACAATACATACCACAACCGCCCAACAAAGACCTTGTGCCATAATACATACATCAATCACACGACAAAAACCACGTACCACAATATATATACCATAATCACACGACAAAGACCTCGTGCCTCAAGATGTACCACAAATGTGTTGCTTCCAGTGACATGTTCAAAGAAATTTATCAAGACTCAAATAAAGTAATGCATGATAATACTTTCTTTTTACTTCAATATGTTATGTTACCAATAACTCAACATAATGTGAAATAACAACTCCACGTAGGTAAATCTATCTTGGCAGCCATATCATCAAGTAATAACATAAACACAAAGTAGCACATTGGAAACAACACAACAAATCACGTAAAATGCATGACACACACACACAAGGAAGTTATAAGCACAAACAAGAATACCCATTTTTCATCAACAACACGCCCCCAGGCCATCATATATCATCCTACACAACCACCCTTATCTCACCGTGTGTGCAATAATAAAGTAAATGCCCGATTTATCTCGCCACATGCATTTTAATAATCATCACACCTTGTCTCGCCACATGCGCAAAACCTATATATATAGCCCGCCTTATCTCGTCTCATGTGCAATATCAACAATAAAAATAGCACAGCGGAAACCTTGTGCAAACACCCGAATAATCCACCAAACAAGTCCACATGTGTCAAAATCATAACAACACAACATGCCAACAATTGTCAATAGGACATAAACTCACAATCTGCCAACGTAAAGGAATTTCGATAGGGGTTCCACATATAAGCATGAAAGTTAACTCAAATGAGCTAGAATCTCACAAACACCCAACTTGTCCAAATAAGGAATTAAAATCCTAAAATATGATCTTTGTCATGGAATATAAACTCAAGTAAAGAACCAAAGTGAAATTACGTAAAACAAATATTTCTCAATCAAGCCAAAGCTATAAAAGCAACCTCGGGTCAAATTCGGTCATAACCAACAAATACGCCTGTGAACACACTCGTCACTTATGTACACGTCGTTCACATAGTAAAAAAAAATGCAATTATATCGAATCCTACGGGGAAATTCCCCCACACAAAGTTAGGTAAGATACTTACCTCAAATAAGTTAACGCAATACACTAATAAGCCCTTCCCGCGTAAATCAACCTCCGGACGGTTCGAATCTAGTCAAACAAGTTAATAATATCAATAAAAACCGTGGGAAACAAGCCCAAACAATAAAGCAATGATCTTGGTTCAATTATGCAAAGTCAACCCAAAAAGTCAACCCCGGGCTCGCACCACGGAATCCGACAAAACTCATAAATTTTGAATAGCCACTCAAATAAGAGTCCAACCATACCAATTTCATCCAATTCTGACCTCAAATCGGCCTTCAAATCATCAAATTTCATTTAGAGAAGTTTTTACTAAGAGCCCGTTTGGACATGAGAATTTTTCCAATTTTTTTCGAAAAATTTTCACTTTTTTCGAAATCAGTTTTTGGTCAAAAAAATTCTAATTTTCACTTGAAGATGAATTTTGAAATATTTCAAAATTTTGAAAAACTCAAAAAATTATTTTTTCAAAATTTTCACTCAGATCACTCACAAAAAATTTAAATATCATTTTCACATGAAAAATATTCACCTTTTTTGATATTTTACCATTTTTATGTCCAAACGCCCACTAAAATTCCTAATTTCTCTCACTTAGATTCATCAAATAAATAATAAAAACAAGGATGGAATCATAAAATATAACCAAATTCGACTTAAGAATATTTACCCCAGTTCATATCATTAAAATCCGCTCCAAAATTGCCCAAATCCGAGCTCAGTAACTCAAAATGTAATAAAATAACTCTAAACACTCGAAATGAATATTATATAAGTCCGCCAGGGGTCCTCTTCGCGATCGGGAAGAAAAAATATCAGCTGGCCAAAAGCCTTCTTCGTGAATGAAGTCTGGACTCCACGAACGCAACCACCAACACGCGAACCCGAAGGCCAACCAGTGGCACACCATCTAGATCTTCCTCTATGCGAACGCGACAAGCGGGACGCGAACGCAAAGAGTATCTCCCCTCCATGCTCCACAAACACTACCATCGCTTCGTGAATGGGATGACCAAAACCTCAGCCACCCACATAACACTTCGCGATCGTGATGCCTCATCAGCCATCGCGGTGAACTGCAGAACAACAGAAAAACCGGCAACTCCGAATAAGAGCGAAATGGTCTGAAACTCATCCGAGACATACCCGAGGCCTCCAGGACCCCGTCCAATCATACCAACCAATCCTAAAATATAACACGGACCTAGTCGAGGCCTCAAATCATACCAAACAATATCAAAACTATGAATCACACCTCAATTCAAGCCTAATGAACTTTCAACTTCCAAAACTCACGCCGAACCATATCAAATCAAGTTGGAACGACCTCAAATTTTGCATGCAAATCCAAAATGACACAGCGGACATATATCAGCTCCCGAAATCGAAATCTGAACTCGATATATATAAAGTCAACTCTTGGTCAAACCTATCAATCTTCCAAACCTTCAATTATCCAACTTTCGCCAATTCAAGCCAAAACAACCTAGAAGCCACTTCAAATCCACATCCGGACATGTGTCCAAGTCCGAAATCACCATCCGTACCTGACAGAACCATCAAAACTCTTATCCGAGATCAAATATGCAAAAGTCCAACTTGATTAACTCATCCAACTTAAAGCTTCTAAAATGAGAATCATTCTTCCAAATCTATCCCGAACTACTCGAAAACCAAAGATGACCATATACGCAAATCATAATACATCATGTGAAGCTGCTCGCAGCCGCGAACCACCTAACAAAAATGCAAATGATCAAAACGGTTGATCGGGTCATTACATCTGCTATTATCCCGAAGATTAATTCTCTGAATCAAAGTGGTTTTATGAAGGGTAGGGTAATTGCTGAGAATTTTTTGTTGGCACAGGAGATAATTCATGAGATCAGAAAACCAAATAAGGGGGTAATGTAATCTTCTATTTTGATAAGAACAAAGCGTATTACAGAATGTATTGGCATTTTACATGCTCAGTTATGAGAAAAATGGGGTTCAATGAAGAGTAGATTTATATAATATGAAATCTTATCTCCAATATGTGGAATACTGTAGTGATTAATATAAATAGAAATGGCTTCTTCAAATCTCATAGAGGCGTTAAGCAGGGGATACTTTATCTTCTTCTCTATTCATCATTGTTGTTGAATCTCTTTCTAAAACGTTGATTAAGCTATATGAAGATCCTAGGTTCACTGGTTTCTATATGCAACTTAATGGACTTAAGATAAACCATCTGTCTTGTGCTGATGATTTTATTATTTTTTGTGCAGGTAAAACTGACACACTGAAGCTTGTGATGAAATGTCTGAAGAAATATGAAGATAATTCAGGACAATTAATCAACAGAGAGCAAAGTTATTTTTTGATGGGTGAAGGAATCTCAAGTAGAAGGATTGAAATTGTATCAAACTTGCTTCAAGTTCGACAGAAGGAATTTCCTATTAATTTTTTACGATGTCCTATCTTTTCAAGAAGGAAAGAAGTTCAATATTTTGCACATATGGCCTCCAAGATTTTGAGGAGATTGAGTGCATGGCATTGCAACGTGCTATCTAAAGGGGGAGGTCATCTTGATTAAGCTTGTACTTACACCCATGCTTTTTCACCTCCTTTCTGTAACACTCCTCAAATCTATAGAAGTTTCAACACTCGCTAAATATAGAATATAATTTTTTTCTTAAATTATACTTCTATCACGGATTTAAACCTTTGCAATTAATTTTTGAGTTACTTATCTATTTATAAAGAATTGAAGATATAATTAGGGGAATATTAATAATTTTAATACCAGTAATATTTAAAAGTGGGTATCAGTAATTATTAGTTAAGGCAAAACAAAACAAAAATAGAAAAAAAAATTTCAAAAAAAAAAGAGAAAGCAATTAAGCAAAAGAAAGTCATGTGACTAAAAGGTTGGAAGGGAACAAAAAAAAGCTTAATGCCTTAGAGAAAATAGAAACACAGACGCACGGAATTACGAACAGAGGCAGCCAGAAATTTTATGAAAAATTATAGGGTTCCTCCCAACTCACTTATTCTTGAACTCATGTATATAAAATTGTAAGAATTGAAAAGTTAATTCCCCTCTTCCTTTTTATCAACAGTAAGTTCCATATTTAGGTGTGAAACTTTTAAATTAATTCAAATGCACTGGTTGTGGTAGAATCAATTGCTTGACGGATATAAATTGGATTAGGGCCTATTTATTGGCTCAAAGAGTTTTGAGGTGAGTGGATATAACTATTTACTAAAGTGGTTCTACTCACAAAAATAATGCCCACAAAGTGATTGATAAAATGTTTTAACGAGTCATCATGTTCTTAATTGGAACGGATTAGTTAATGTTGACTAAGTATATTCTAGTTCAAGAATATGTATTTTACTCGAAAAGTATAAGAGTCTATTTTTCATATTTTTTTGCTTTATCAAATGATATTACAAGTTAAAGTTTCAAGAGTTAGATACAACTTCTAAAAATACTCTTGTAATTTTATTTCATGCTTATGTTATATATACACTTAAGAATATTATTATGACTATTGATAAATCACTTTCAAACAAGATTTAGACTTGTCCCAGTAATATCCAGCCCTAATAATTTTGTGAATCAAAGAGTCAGCACCTGAGTGGTTCCCACAAGTGCCTTCGTGGATTTCTCGCATAACATAATCGGTGTCCCCCGATCCTAAGCATATGGTTAATGGTCCATTGAAGGTCCTCCTGAACAACGTTCCGTTTTCATCCAGTGTGAATCGGGCTGCTTAAGCTTGTAGGGCTCTTGATTCTTTAAGGTCCGAAGGGAGATTTCCATGCTTCAAATACTCGACATAGTTGCTCCTCCAATTCCAAGTCAAACTTGTAGAGTTTATCTCAGCGTGACCTTCCTCGACCACAGACCTCAACAACTGAACAACAGTCCCCGGGACAACATCATCTTCTTTGACTGAGGAACCCAAATTCGCAAGTGCATCAGCCTCACTGTTTTGTTCCCGAGGTATATGATCCAACGTCCACTCCTTGAAGCGGCACAATGTCACCTGTAACTTGTCTAAATATTTTTGCATCCTATCATCTCAAACCTCGAAGCTTTTGTTCACTTGGTTCACTACCAACAGAGAGTCGCATTTGGCTTCGATGACCTCTGCTCCCAGGCTTTTGGCTAATTCGAGACCTACAATAATGGCCTCGTACTCGGCCTCATTGTTAGTTAATCTAGAAGTTTTGATAGATTGTCGAATAGTGCTACCCGTAGGTGGTCTTAAACTAATGTCGAGCCCAGACCCCTTCACATTAGAGGCACTTTCTGTGAAAAGGGTCCATACACCGGTCGATGTACCTGACTTTAGTGGAAGTTCCTTCTCTACTTCGGGTATGAGGGTAGGAGTAAATTCAGCCACGAAGTCTAGTAGAATTTGAGACTTGATAGTCGTTCGGTGTTGATATTCAATATTGTACCCACCGAGCTCGATAGCCCATTTGGCCAATCATCCCGATAACTCGGACTTGTGAAAAATATTTCGAAGTGGATAAGTAGTTAACACACATATAGGGTAACATTGGAAATATGGTTTCAATTTTCGAGATGCACTTATTAAATGCAAGTGTTAACTTCTCTAAATGTGGATACCTGGTTTCAGCGTCTCCTAAGGTTCGACTTATATAATAAACATGAAATTGTGTACCTTGCTCCTCCCGAACTAGCACGCCACTTATCGCTACCTCGGACACGGCCAATTATAAGTATAGTTTCTCATCCGCCTTCAAAGTGTGAATCATAGGTGGGCTCGATAAGTATTGATTTAATTCCTCCAACGCTTGCTGACACTCTAGAGTCCATGCGAAATCATTCTTCTTCTTAGGCAGTGGAAAGGAGTCTTTAGGGCATGCCTTGTTCAAATATTTATAATCTACGCACATTCTAAGCTTGTTTCCTTTTTTAGGAACTACGACCACATTGGCTAACCACTCGGGATATTTTACTTCCCTAATGGACCCTATTTTGAGAAGTTTAGTTACCTCGTCCTTTATGAACGCATCCGACTGCGGCCTTCTCTTTTGCTTTACCAGTTTAAACCTGGGGTCGAGACTTAGCCGATGTGTTGTTACCTCTGTGGGATCCTTTTCATGTCTAAATGGGACCACGCAAAACAATCTATGTTATTGATAAGGAATTGAATAAGTTTTTTGCTGAGTTCAGGGGTTAATCCCGTTCCCAGGTATATCTTACGTTCTGTTAGATGTTAGATCAATATCACCTGCTCCAGTTCCTCAACTGTGAACTTTGTTGCATCTGATTTCTCGGGAGCGACGAAGGCTCGAGGGGTGAGAAAATCTTCTTCTTCTTCCTCGAGTACCTGTTCCTCGGATTCAGTCGAGGTTGTGGACTGTGATTTCTATTTAGACATCTGCTTGTCTTTGATGTTTGATTTCTCTGAGGTCGAAGGTGTCGGCGCTGGTGTCAAATTAGGAATTGCAAACATCTCCTTTGTTGTGTGTTGCTTCCCATAAACTGTTTTCACACCACCTTTTGTTGGAAACTTTATCATATAGTGAAGAGTCGATGGTACCACCCTCACGTTGTGGATCCACGGCCTTCCGAGCAATGCATTGTACCTCATGTCACCTTCGATGACATGAAATTTTGTATCCTGGATGGTCCCGGCCACATTCACGGGCAGGATGATCTCTCCCTTCGTTGTTTCGCTAGCCATGTTGAAGTCGTTTAAGACTCGAGATGCTGGTACGATTTGATCGGGCTACTCTACAACCCTCGACCTGATTATGTTGGCCGAGCTACCTGGATCCACAAGAACACGTTTAACTTGAATTTTATTTAGTAAAATAGAAATTACCAGGGCGTCTTTGTGGGGCTGAGAGATGCATTCTGTTTACTCATCATTGAATGTAAGTGTGCCTTCGGGCATATAATCTCGGGTCCGTTTCTCTCTTGTAATCGACACTTTGGTGCATTTGAAAACAAGTCCCTATGGGATGTCGACCCCTCCAACGATCATGTGGATGATATGCTGGGGTTCTTCCTGCTCATTCTTTCTATTGGCGTCTCTTTCTATGAAGTGATTTTTGGCACTGTCACTGAGGAACTCTCAAAGGTGACCTTCGTTGAACAACCAAGATACCTCTTATCTCAATTGTCTACAGTCATCGGTCATATGGCCATGTGTACCATGATATTTACACATCAAGTTAGGATTCCTTTGAGAAGGGTCAGTTTGTATAGGCCTGGGCCACCTGGTATCTTTAATCCTTCCAATGGGAAAAACGATAGCTGAGGCATCGACGCTAAAGTTATACTCCGATAATCGAGGTGCTTCTACGGGACCGGTGTACTTGTCAAATCCATTCTTACTCATAAGTCCCCGAGAATTTTGCACCTGATCGTTTCTTCGATCATTTCGGGGGGATTGCATCCCGAGCTGCTGCTTCTTCGATCCGAGACATATGGCTTGTACCTTTCTCTATTAACCTCGATTCTCTGTCGATATCCCTCTAAGTCTTTACTGCTAAGTTGTTCGCATGAACTAACCCCGAGGGGGCTTCTAACTGGTCGTCCTCGACCCTGATCTTTGATTGGTAGCGATTATGCATGTCTGCCCCTGTAACAGCAGAGTATTCAACCAGATTCTTCTTCAACTGCCGTGATCTATCAAACTTCGCCCATTCAAGCCTTGTGTGAAAGCTTTGAACGGACTAATCATCGGAGACTGGTGGTAACTTCATTCGTTCCATCTGAAATCGGGACACGAACTCCCTCAACATTTCGTTGTCCCTTTGTTTAATATTGAAAACGTCCGATTTTCTAGTTGTAACCTTTATAGCACTAGTGTGTGCCTTTACAAATGAAGCCAACATGGTGAAGGAATCGATAGATTCGGGGGCAAGTTGTGATACCAAATCATTTCTCCCTTAGAAAAAATTTCCCCATATTTTTTCAGCAAAACGGACTCGATCTCATCGTCCTCTAAGTCGTTTCCCTTTATACCGCATGTGTATGTAGTGATGTGCTGATTAGGATCGGTGGTCCCGTTGTATTTAGGTATGTCCGGTTGCGGAACTTCTTTGGAATAGGCTTCGGGGCCGCGCTCGAGGGAAAAGGCTTTTGTATGAACTTTTTAGAATCCAAACCCTTCAAATTTGGAGGTGCCCCCGGTATCTGGTCGACTCGGGATTGTACGTCTCCACCTTTTTGTCATTATCTTCGATCCTCTTTTCTCCTGATTCGATCCTTTTGGTGAGTTTTTCGAGCATTCTCATGATTTCAGGGCCAGTCCCCGATCCTTATCATTCGACCTCTTGGGCACCGGCTCAGTTCGACGAGTGGTTTCTGGCTCAACCATGCTCGGAGTTTTTTGATGGGTTTGTAGTTGAGCAATAGCAATCTGTTGAGCTTGTAGCATTTCGAAGATAACTTAGAGGCTAACTCCCCCATCTCCTAAACCATGTGTTCCTTGACCACCAGGTCGGGCCTCCCTGCGTATGCTCCCTCCGATGTCCGCATCTAAGTCCGCATTTAGAGCAACGCGCGAACTAACATCGAGTGGTTCTGCAATCGGCACTACCCCGGGGTTAAGCGGTGGTACACCGGCCCCTGAAGCAACTGCGTTGTCATTTTCCCCATGAAATCTGAGGCCATCCCTGCAGTGCATGGGTGTGTTTTGCGAGTTCGACATATTTCAACCTGAAAACAAAGAGTCTTTGACAAGAACAAGTGCGAAAATAACATATGTTATCGAAATCAGCACTAAAATAATCATTATTATCTTTATCCCCACTGTGGGCGCCAAACTGTTTACCCTAAAAATCTTAGTAACAATTAAACTTATGTTGAGGTCTAAAAGATATGTGATTTAGTCCAATACTAATTGAAGAACAATAAGATAAATATAAGAGTTAAGTGAGCAAGATAGATCAAACCAACGTATCAGCAGGTCTCGATCTCGAGCCAAGATGACCTCGAGATGGACTCAGATGAACATTAAAGTAAAGTAGAGAGAATATTATAAAGCTAAAGAACATTTCTGAGAGATTAGCACAAAAAGTAAGGTTATATATTCTTTGCCAATGATTGATGATGTTTACAAATGAGTAGCCTCCCCTTTATATAATAGCGGGGCCCTAAATAAGGTACATTTCTATTTCTGGAAAGAAATCTAATTGGTACAGTTGTCTAACGGATTTGTACGAATTCGTACAAATATATTCCGAGATTTACGCCTTGATCTTTGTGCCATTATGGAATTCCCGCCCATTTTGGTACAAGCCTAAAATGGTATTATTTCGAGGTAGCTTATACTAGGCCCCCCGATGTTGTGTGCTTTGCTTTTCGAGGTATGCGCTTCTTCATTAGCCTCGAGCCCGATCTATCTTGATTCATCTGAACTTGACCTCGGGGTGACCTCTTCGAGCTTATGAAATCGGGCACACCTGATTTCAACTGTATACAGATAATTTGACTGGTTTGAGAAAGTTGGCTCAATTTGGAGATGTCTCTACTTCAATTAAGGGTCAAGTTTGTTCCTATTTCAGCGATAGAGGGTTGAACATTCGTTTAAGATGTCTGAAATCTGAATACACATCTGAATATCAAGATGTGCATTAATATTAAGACATCAAAATCTTAATACAAATCTGAATGTTAAGATATGTATTAAGATCTGAATACTAAATGATTAAAACTGTTTGATTTTTAACATCTGAATGTATAAAATTTATGTTTATTTGAAAATTAATAAACATAAAAATCCAAATAAAATACTAATTCATCTAATATTCCATCACTAAAATATATAACTTTTTAAATATGATAGTTGCTGGTAGTGATGGCTAATGGTAGTGCTTGTGAATGCCGACTAAAAACGGTGGTTGGTGGTAGATTTTGTTGATAGTGGTAGTTTAGGGCAGTAGCTCGTGGTGATTGGTAGTGGTAGCTATTATGATTGAGGATGGTGGTGGTGGGTGGCGATAGCGATTATGATTAAGACTGTTTGATTTTTAACATCTGAATGTATAAAATTTATGTTTATTTGAAAATTAATAAACATAAAATCCAAATAAAATATTAATTAATATAATATTCCATCACTAAAATATATAACTTTTAAAAATATGATAGTTGTTGGTGGTGATGGCTAACGGTAGTGCTTGTGAATGCCGGCTAAAAGCGGTGGTTGGTGGTAGATTTTGTTGATGGTGGTAGTATAGGGTAGTAGCTCGTGGTGATTGGTAGTGGTAGGATAGTTGTGGTGGGTGGTGATAGTTAATAATGGCGGTGGTGGTGGTGGTGGTAGTTGTGAATGAGGAAGATGGTGGTAGGTGGTGGCAGTTTATAATAATGGGTAGTGCCAACTATGATTGTTGATGGTGATGGGGTGGTTATTATGGTAGTTGAGGTGGATGAATGTTGGTTGTCGTTGAGATGGTGGTGGGAGTGGTGGGAGTGGTGGGGATGGTGGGTGGTGGTAGCCGACAATGGTGGCGACTATGATTGAGGACGATGGTGGTGGTGGTTGAGTATAGTGGTGGTGAGTAGCATGGTGGTAGTTGATAATGGTAGGCGGTGACAACAGTTAATAATGAATATAGACGATAGCATCTTAATGAAATTAAGTCTCTGTTATAGATCTTAATGATACCTATTCAGACTCATTAAGTGGTGTGAAGTAAAAAAAAATCACACTTAACGATTAAGATCTGAATAGTTAAGATTTAGGCTTTAAAAACAAACGCACTTAGCATCCGAGATCTGAATGATTAAGATTCAGACATTCATTAAGTGCAAGCAAAGGAGGCCTTAGTCAAGTTCAACCTAATAAAGTGGTTTCTCAAATTTTTAAAATTACAATTAAGTTTCCAGACCTGGTGGATAGACCAATATGGACAGCCACAACGGACAGGAAATTTAGTTATAAATGTGCTTGGAATTGCATTAAACTTATCAGAATACTTCTTTAGTCAACAAGATGATTTGGCACAAGAAATCACTCTTTAAAATTTCCTTTTTCTCGTGGAGATTATTGAGACATAAGATTGCAGTGGATACTAACATGACAATGTTTGGGATCCCCCTACCATCTATGCGTTCTTGTTGTACCAATAATAAACAAGAAGATGAGGAACAGTTGTTCCTTAATAGCATGATCAGCCATAATACATGGAAGCACTTCAATCAACAGTTTGGGATCAGCCAAAGAAGTACTAGCTTGAGACACCACACTATCAGTTGGTGGATGACTGAGGTTGGAAGTCTAGATGCAAGAGTAGATTTGAAAATATTGACATGTCTCCTTGTAGAATTATCCCAGCAATCAATTAACAACTCATTTTAGTTACTCATAAGAAATTTCCTAAAATTTCCCCATTTATGAACTGGATAACTTCTATGATGTCATGAATATGGCAAAACATCATATCTCCACTACAGCAATGAAATGAAACCTTGCCAGAATTAGTTTTGCTAAGCTGAATTTAGATGGTTGCTCAAAGAGCAATCCAGGGCCTGCTGGGGATGGTGGGATTGTTCGGGATATGACAAAGGCAGAATGATTGCTGCTTATGCTACTCTATTAGGGTGCATGACCAATAATATAGCTGAAGCACTGGCTCTCAAGATTGGTATTTAGTGGTGCAGGAATAATGGCATTGCATATCTCGAAATAGAATGTGATTCTAAATTGTTGGTTGACTGGATTAATAGCAAGAATGACCCCCGTGGAATTTATGGGAATTTTGGACAAGACTAAGAATTATTTGCAGGGCTTTGTCAACTGGAACATTCGACATTGTTATAGAGAGGGTAACAAGGTGGTAGACACATTAGCTAATCGGGGACTAAGCTGCACAAAAGCTTTATATATATATATATATATAAAATTATAAAAGCACGAATAATTTATGTTAAATGTTGAACGATTAAAATATTTCTAAAATATTGATTGTCTTTTATGCCCTTAAATATTTGTATAATTTAAGGATAAAAATATAAATAACTCAAGGATAAAATTCTTTTTCAATTTAAAAAAGCATGAACTAAGCTGCACAAAAGTTTTATATATATATAAAAGCACGAATAATTTATGTTAAATGTTGAACGATTAAAATATTCCTAAAATATTGATTGTCTTTTATGCCCTTAAATATTTGTATAATTTAAGGATAAAAATATAAATAACTCAAGGATAAAATTCTTTTTCAATTTAAAAAAACACGAATGTTTCGCGCTAAATATTAAAAGACTAAAATATCTTCAAACTATTAATCGACTTTTATGTCCTTAACTATTTATGTCATTTTTACAAGAACTAACAACGAAAGGATAAAACTGAAATATGACATGTTAGGATAAAGAATTGTACTAGAATCGAGCATCCTGGAATAAAGAAGTCTATAGACAAGGCATCCGAATTAATTTCGAAAACGATATTTGGGATACGAATCTCACTTGGACTAGAACACGGCGAACCAATGTCACCTGGACTAGAGCATTGTGAACCATTTATTGCCTTTGTATAACAAGGTCACGATTTCGGGTAAAGGACTTATCGGGAGTGTTACATAAAGGCAAAGAAAGAGACAAAGTTAGCAGTTACGACGGCTAAGAACGCAACGTTTACTTGTTTGTACGAGGAGCTCGAAGGAAAACACGGGGACAAGAGGTTGTACCGGTTGGCCAAGGTGAGGGAGAGGAAAGCCCGTGACTTAGACCAAGTCAAGTGCATCAAGGACGAGGATGGAAAAGTGTTGATGGACGAGGCACTCATTAGGAGAAGATGACAGACATACTTCCATAAACTGTTGAATGAGGAGGGGGATAGAAGGATTGTGCTGGGTGAGTTGGAGCACTCCAGAAGTCGGCGGGATTTCGGGTACTGTAGACGAATTACGGTAGAGGAGGTGGAAGGGGCGAGGCGTAAGATGTGTAGGGGCAGAGCAACGTGGCCAGACGAAATTCCGGTGGAATTCTGGAAGATCGCGGGGCGGGCAGGTTTGGAGTGGCTCACTGGGCTGTTTAATGTTATTTTTAAGACGAAGAAGATGCCCGAAGAATGGAGGTGGAGTACGATGGTTCCGCTTTACAAGAACAAGGGTGATATCCAAAATTGCAACAATTATAGGGGTATCAAGTTATTGAGTCACACTATGAAGGTTTGGGAGAGAGTGGTGGAGGCCAGGGTGAGGAGGTGCGTGTCAATTTCCGAGAATCAGTTTGGATTCATGCCTGAGCGTTCGACTACGGAAGCGATTCATCCGGTAAGGAAATTACTGGAGCAGTACAGGGAAAGGAAGAAGGATTTGCATATGGTGTTTATTGACCTTGAGAAGGCATACGATAAAGTTCTGAGGGAGGTCCTGTGGAGGTGTTTGGAGGTTAGCAGCGTTCCGGTTGTGTACGTTAGGGTGATTAAGGATATGTATGACGATGCTAAGACCCGGGTGAGGACTGTGAGTGGTGACTCGGACCATTTCCCTGTGGTGATGGGGTTGCACCAGGGATCGGCTCTTAGCCCATTTTTGTTTGCCTTGGCGATGGATGTACTGTCGCGTCACATCCAAGGGGAGGTGCCTTGGTGCATGCTATTTGCCGATGTATAGTGTTGATTGACGAGACGTGTAGCGGATTTAACGCGAGGTTGGAGGTTTGGAGACAGACCTTGGAGTGCGAATTCAGTGAGACCCATGATGCAGACGTAGAGGTTAAGCTTGATCATCAATTTATCCCCAAGAGAGCGAGTTTTAAGTATCTCGGGTCTATTATCCAGGGTAACGGGGAGATTGACGAAGATGTCACACATCACATCGGAGCGAAGTGGATAAAGTGGAGGCTTGCTTCCGGTGTTTTATGTGATAGGAATGTGCCGTTAAGACTTAAGGGTAAATTTTATCGAGTGGTTTTCGACCCGCTATGATGTATGGGACTGAGTGTTGGCCAGTCAAGAACTCCCACGTGCAGAAGATGAGAGTAGCAAAGATGAGGATGTTAAGATGGATGTGTGGGTGTACCAGGATAGATAGGATTAAGAATGAAGCTATCCGGGACAGAGTGGGAGTAGCCTCCGTGGAGGACAAGATGCGAGAGTCGCGGCTGAGATGGTTCGGACATGTTAGGAGAAGAAGCATTGATGCCCCTCAGGAGGTGTGAGAGGTTGACCATGGAGGGTTTGAGAAGGGGTCGTGGTAGGACTAAGAAGTACTGGGGAGAAGTGATTAGGCAGGACATGGCGTTGCTTCAGCTCACTAAGGACGTGACACTTGATAGGAGGGTGTGGAGGTCGAGGATTAAGGTAGAAGGTTAGTATGTAGTTTATAGTGTTCACAGATAGGCTTAGTAACATGCATTTCCCTTCATATTCTTAGATTTTTATTACGTTATGTGGTTTTGGTCGCCTCAGGTATTGTATATTTGATACTATTTATCCTTTATCTGTCCTTTTTTTTTCCTCCCATCTCTCCTTCCTTTCTTCCCTCTTCTTCTTCTTGCCCTTCCTTAGCCGAGGGTCTATTGGAAACAGCCTCTCTACCTGCATTAGGTAGGGGTAGCGTCTGCGTACAGACTATCCTCTCCAGATCCCACATGTTGAGATCAAACTGGATTTGTTGTTGTTGTTGTATAACAAGGTCACGATTTATTTAACGAGCGGTACCTTTTTGTTGGAATATCACTATTTCTACAAGCTAAATTAATTATTTCTTCCATGCCATGAAAATTAATTTAAGTTGAGTTTACTCTTCATATATAAGAGGTATGGACGGGTAGACAGAACTCTGATAAGGTAGTTTTGTGTTTAAACTCGTTTTAGGATTTTGTTTACGATAATTTCTTAACCGAGTTCATTATTGAGATTGCAAAAAGCAAATTGTTTCTATCTCAGGTTAATAATATGAAACATCACGACTATTATACAATCACCTCCGTTTAATGCTAGAGATTAGATCTTGGATATCTTTGACCAAAGGTTTGAGAACTTGCGGTACAACGTGTAAATTTGTCATTTTTTAAAATTATATGTTATGTTTTATGTGTTTGTTGTATAGGTTCAATATGGAAATTTAACCAAATTATTTTAAATTTATTAAGAAATTTTATTTTGTAAATATTATTTTGTAAGATTTTCATATTTACATGACTCAATTTATTTAGGAAGCAAGCTTCAACTCAATTTATTTAGGAAGCAAGCGAGTTCTATCTATGCCTAATATAAGGAAGAAAATAAGCAGATTTTAGCTTGGCATTACTATTGTCGCACCAGTCTTCCTTCCTTTTTAGTAGCCGAAGGTGAGATGGTCAGATCGGAGTTTAGGAAGCCTGATTATTATGAGAGCTATGGTCGGGATAAAATGGTTTTATATTTTTATGATGCTATTTAACTATTAATGTAATCTCAAAAGAGAGATTAAATGATAAATTGAAAGGAAAAAATTACCAAGTACATAAAATAAATTTGTTAATCAGCTACGAAGTTAAAAACAAACATGACACATAACTCATAAACTAAGTTCAAGAGATATGCAAATTTACTTTGTTATGTATTTTTTTTTTAGATATTTTTGAGACTAAGGATACTATGCTATCTAACTCTTTTATAAGAGTAAAAGTCCTGGGTGATCTTGCTGTAAAATTTGAGCGAGAGAACTCCCTATATTAGAAAAATAATCCGCTTCATAGAGGTAACTAAAAAATAATACATAGCACGAATTAGCTCAAAAGTATTTAATATTTTCATAAGTAGCATAAAATTAATATTGTCCGGCAACAAACAATCACATATAACTAATTGATAATTACGTCTATGGAGTACACTTTTAATATCTCTTTTCTCATATTATTTTTTTATTTATTTTTTATATTTAATGTTCCTTGCTAAATATTGAACGATAAAAGTATTTAAATATGACCAAGAATAATTTTAGGTAAGCATGTGTTTCGTGAAAAAGCTAAATAAAGCACATGACCACACAATCTCAAATATTAGACTGTATTTGTTGCTACGTATTTACTCATACAGACAATTATATGTTAAATTTCTTAGAGAGATATTAACATCGACAACAAGAATTTCTTATTCCTCCATATGAATAATTGACTAAACATCTACGTGCAAAGCACGTACATAGAAACTAGTATATATTAAAATTGGGAACCCCAAAACTTAAAAATTAAATTACTTAAATTAATGGAATGCAAGAACAGAGTCATTGCAGAGGGAGTAACATTAGCTAACTGGGATTAGTGGTTTAACACTAAATGTAATCAGTTAGTTGTTAAAAGTTTGTTAGAAGAGTTAGTTAGTAATCACATGAGGTGCACGTGTGTGTGTGTGTATACAGTTGTTCATTAGCTCATCTGCGGTAGGATGAAACCACCCCTTCTCTTCTTCTTCTAATCAACTGATTTCTTCTTCCTTAAGAAATGAGCAGCAACTCTCGATGCATGGCTCAATATAACATGGTATCAGAGCGGGTGGATTGAAGAGAATTCATGCACTGAACAAGGATCGAGATTTGCAGAAAACACAAAGCACAATTTGTGTGATTTTCTAGCAAAGTTGCAGAAATCTGCGAAGCTCGATTTCAGTAAAAATGGCAGGAAATGAGATCTCTTCACTCGATCATAATCATCCTCTATATCTCCAAGCAGGAGATGCACCTGGACTTATTCGAATCTCGCTAAAGCTCACTGGACAGGATAATTACGCCTTATGGAGAAGAGCTATGAAATTGGCTCTTCGAGGCAAAGGAAAACTAGGTTTTGTGGATGGAACGTGTGTTAAAAGAATGTATAGAGGAGAATTGAGGGAGCAATGGGAGAAGTGCAACGCTATAGTTCTGTCATGGATAGGAAGCACCGTTGCAACAGAATTGATGGCCAGCATTGTGTGTGCATCTAATGCTAAGAAGGTATGGAGTAAATTTGAAGAGAGATTTGATAGATCGTATTTAAATAGAATTTTCCATTTATGGACTGAGATTGCTACACTTAACAGATTCAGTTACTTCTTATTACTCAAAAATGAAGGATTGCTGGGATGAACTAGATATTTTAGCTCCACTTCCTTCTTGTGACTGTGAGGAATCACTACCTTATGTAGTTCATTTAAGATCACAGAGATTGTTGCAGTTCCTTATGGGACTAAATGAGTCCTACAGAAATCTGAGAAGTAGTCTATTAGCAAGGAGACCTATAGTTTCTGTGAATGAAGCATATGCAACAGTTTCACAGGAAGAAAGCCAAAGGCTGTTAGGTGTGGTTGATGTTAACAAGGAGCCATTGACTATGCTGGCATGAAAAACTTACCAAGGTTTTAATCCTAGGAAACCTGGTATAATTTGTGAGCATTGTGGTTATAAAGGACATTTGAAGGAGAATTGCTACAAAATTGCAAGATCAAGAAGAAAGGATCACAACCTAGTGGATTCAGACCTTTTGCTAATTCAACAGTTGCAGGAAACAACATGAAGTCATCAGAGGGACAGGGTCACTTCTTCATTGAGAAGCAGTACAAGCAAATACTGGACATGTTGAACAAACCAACGTCTAGTGATAAGTCAGATAACATTGCAGGTAACATGGCAGGTATGACCTCAGTGTTATCTAATGATTTTGCTTGTGAGCGGATAATAGATACAGGGGCATCTCACCACGTTACACCATACAGAGAGTTGTTAACCACTTTTAGAACATTGAGAGATCAAAGTAATAGTAGAGTACAAGTTCCTACAGGTGATAGAGCAGAAATCACAAGCATAGGAGATGCAGTAATTTTGGGGAAATACAAACTTGAGAATGTTCTATGTACCAGATTTTAAGTTTAACCTGCTTTCAGTGTCCAAGATAACCAAACAGCTTTACTGTGTGGCATTGTTCTTCCCTGATTTTTGTGTGTTCTAGGGACTCTTCAATGGGAAGGTTCTGGGGATTGGTAAAGAAAAGGAAGGGTTGTACATTATACAGGAAGCAATAAAACCTGCAGTTGGAGCAGCAATGCATAAGGATGAGGATTGTGGAAGGCTAAGTCTATGGCATTGGAGACTTGGGCATCCATCCATTGGAGCTATGCGACATGTTTCAGAATTCAAAATAGAATAGACACTGAGCTATTAAACTGTTGTGAAATCTGCCCTTTGGTAAAGCAAAGTAGACTAAAGTTTCATGTTAGTAACAGTAGAACACATTGTGTTTTTCAATTGATGCATCTAGATGTATGGGGTCCATAAAGAAGACCTACATATGATAAAAGACACTACTTTGTTACCATAGTAGATGACTACAGTAGATACACCTGGATATGTCTGATTCAATCTAAATGTGAAGTGACTACAGTGTTGAAGAACCTCTTTGCCTTAATAAAGAATCAGATTGATAAAATTGTTAAGGTTCTTAGATCAGACAATGGTAGTGAGTTCTTTAACTCAAAATGTAATGAATTGTTGTCTTCTTATGGCATAATACATCAAAGAAGCTGCTCATGCACTCCACAACAAAATGGAATTGTGGAGAGAAAGCACAGACACATACTAGAGGTAGCTAGAGCCTTGGCATTTCAGAGTTCAATGCCTATAACGTTTTGGGGTGAATGTGTCAAGACTGTTGTGTATCTGATCAACAGACTACCATCCAAAGTATTGCAAGGAAACACACCTTTTGAGCTGTTGTATGGAAAGCTGCCTCAATTGTCTCATCTAAGAATTTTTGGGTGTCTTTGCTATGCCAGCAGGTTACCTAAAGGTGATAAGTTCACATCAAGGGCCAGGAAGACAGTCTTTATGGGGTATTCAGAAACACAAAAAGGTTACAAGTTGTATGATCTTGAAGATCATCAAATGTTCATTAGCAGGGATGTCAAGTTCAAGGAATATATATTTCCTTTCAAAACTGGACATGTAGATGAATTGACTGATTTTCTCTTGTTTAAAGATAATACTGATGCAGATGTTACTCAATTACCTATAAGGGAAGCTCATAATCCACATCCACAGAATGCAGGACCATCACTAGAACATGCTGACTCACTTCATGGAACAAGAGATACTGCACCTGCAGTGGACAATTCACCTCTTGTAACAGCAATGGACACAGACAATGGAATGGATCACCAGCAGGAAATTGAAGATCCTCCAACCCCTGAATCAGATCAAGCACAGTTATAGCAGGCAGATGATTTAGCCACTGAAGCACTTCCACAACATGCAGATCATGATTCCACTCATAGGAGACCATGTAGAACAATTAGACCACCGATATGGCTTAGGGACTACATCACTACTGGAAAATCAAAGGCACACTGCTCCTATCCTATATCCAATTATGTGACCTACACTCATCTTCATCCATACTACCAAGCTTACTTGGGATCATTCTCTATATCCACTGAACCTAAGTCATTCAAGGAAGCTTCACAATATCACAATTGGATTCTAGCCATGCAGCAGGAGATTGATGCACTAGAAAGCAACAAGACTTGGGAGCTGGTTCCACTGCCTGATGGAAAGAACACCATAGGGTCAAAGTGGATCTATAAGATCAAGTATAAGGCAAATAGTGAGATAGACAAGTACAAGGCACGCCTAGTAACAAAGGGATACACACAAAGAGAATGTTTAGACTATCATGAAACCTTCTCTCATGTTGCTTAAATGGTGACAGTCAGAACAGTTATTAGTGTATCACCCTCACAGAATTGGTGTCTATACCAAATGGATGTCAATAATGCCTTTCTTCAAGGTGATTTATATGAAGAGGTCTATATGGAGCTGCCTCAAGGATTTCACAGCCAGGGGGAGTATAGAGTGTGCAAACTTTTGAAATCCTTATATGGTCTCAAACAAGAATCAAGGCAGTGGAATATCAAGCTCATTTCAGTCTTGGTACAAGCAGGATACTGTCAAAGTCCACATGACCACTCACTGTTCACTAGAAAAGAGGAATACAGCATAGTGATTTACCTAATCTATGTTGAGATATTCTTATTACTAGGAACAGTAAGCAGCTTATTGAAGATGCTAAACAAACTCTGAACAACAATTTCAAAGTCAAGGATCTTGGAGAACTCAAATATTTCTTGGGGATTGAATTATTGAGGTTCAAGCGAGGCATACTCCTCAATCAAAGAAAGTATGCCTTAGAGATGATCTCAGATGTGAGACTTAGTGGAGCCAAACTAGCTTCAACACCAATTGAAGCAAATACAAGGCTCACAACTGTCGAATTTGACAGACTATCTTGAACAACCAATGATCCTATATTGGATGATGTATCAAGTTATCAAAAATTGGTTGGTAAGTTGATTTATCTTACCATAACACGACCAGACATTTGCTTCACTGTACAAGTACTGAGTCAATTCATGCAGCATCCCAAGAGGTCACACTGGGAAGCAGCTTTAAGGGTAGTGAGGTATATTAAAGGCAGTCCTGGCTTAGGGATTTTTCATAGTCAAAATCCAATCACTCAATTAACTGCCTACTGTGACTCTGATTGGGCAGCTTGCCCTAACCCTAGACGATCTGTCACAGGCTATGTCATCAATATAGGAGACTCTTTAATCTCTTGTAAGACAAAGAAGCAAACCACAGTTAGTCGAAGCTCAGCTGAGGCAGAATACCGAAGTAAGGCAGCTAGTGTTGCAGAGATCGTATGGCTCGTTGGATTGCTTCAAGACCTGGGAGTGATCATCTCCAAACCAATTAAGCTACACTGTGACAGCAAAGCAGCCATTCAAATTGTAGCCAATCGCACTTTCCATGAGCGTACCAAGAATATAAACATTGATTATCATTTCGTTCGAGAAAAGGTGAAAGAAGGGCTCATTGAGACCAACTATATTGCTACACAGTCTCAGCTTGCAGAGCTTCTCACAAAAGGATTAGGTGTTAATCAGCATCATCTTCTTCTGTCCAAGTTAGGAGTGCTCGATGTCTTCCACCACCCAGCTTGAGGGGGAGTAATGGAATGCAAGAACATAGTCATTGCAGAGGAAGTAACATTAGCTAACCGGGATTAGTGGTTTAACACTAAATGTAATTAGTTAGATGTTAAAAGTTTGTTAGAAGAGTTAGTTAGTAATCACGTGAGGTGCACGTGTGTGTGTATATATAGTTGTTCAAGTTAGTAATCACGTGAGGTGCACGTGTGTGTATGTATATAGTTGTTCATCAGCTCATTTGCGGTAGGATGAAACCGCCCCTTCTCTTCTTCTTCTAATCAACTGATTTCTTCTTCCTTAAGAAATGAGCAGCAACTCTAGATGCATGGCTCAATCTAACATAAATATCCTTCCATTTAATTTAAATACCCTACTTATCAAGAAAATGTATAATATATTAATAGTTAATAGGAGTATTATTTAAACCAAAAGACGGAGGAAATTGTTCTGAAGAGTTGTGTATCTTAAGAGGCTTCACATTACTAATGAAATAACCTTCTTTCCACCGTTGCCTTCTAAGGAAAAGTCCAACCGTTGCCTATATAAAATATGTTTATCTATTCGTAAATGTTTTCTAGCAACCAATAAGAATACCATTTTAAAGGATTAGTGAGATACATTTTCTTTTTCGAAAACTTACACAAATGTCTCAAATAAGTCTCAACTTACCAATCTCTAGTTATTAGTTACAGACTTACCAAAATAGCTAATTGGCTAATATTAGTAATGTTTGATTAATATTAGTAATATTTTAACAATTGATCAATTTTTGTAATGAGCTACTTATAAATGGACATAGCTAATAGTTTCCCTCTTTTTTTGGCTTTGTGCACATCAACTTTTAAGAATAACCTTTGATCTTAGCTTCTTCCATGTCTTTAGTGTTGTATACATAATACAGTATACCTATTTATCTAGAGAAAGCGTGCACTGGAATTTTTGTTCTACACACTTGAAATGATATAGTAAGAATCATCCACCCTCTCTCAGTATTATTCTTGCTACTTTTTTTAAAAGTATTGTTGTTTAAACTTATTTCATAATTAAATGTACGTACTTTCTTTGTTAAACCATTTAATAGCAAGTTTAAACTACTAAGAAAGGGACAGTTATCTGACTTTCTTTTGAAGTATAATTGTGTTCTCTAATTTCTAAAGATAACTTTCAATTCCTTCGCTACACCCATGGAGATCCACTTCCAATAGGGTTATAAGTTAAAACACAATATTTTTGCCTTGAAAAAAGTTTGGATATGAGTTACTCCTTCCATCTCATATTAACGGTCATGGTTATTAAAAATAGTTGTCTCAAATTATTTGTCATTGTAGAAGTTCAAGACAAATTGATTAATTTTTTTCTTTTTTACCCTTAGTAATAATTGTTCTTGAAGATGGAAATAATACATAAGTAGAATAAATATCCAATAAAGAGAGATTATATCTTAAGACATAAATAAGGGTAGAATTATCCAATCCCTTTTTTAATTAATATTTCTTAAGGGACGTGTAAAAAAGCAATACAATACATAATATGAGACAAAAGGAGTATTATTATTTGGTCTCCTTATCAGTGAATTTAGTCAATCGAGAACTTATAATAGACAAAGATTGTGAACTATGGCACATTTAATTTTCATTCCATTAGTTAAGATATTCTTAGGAGTCCTCGGTTTAGTGTCTTTGTCGTTATATGTCATTCCTTATTCTAAATATTTTCACTCCATTGAAATGGTGACCAAAGAAAGTGCTCCGCTGAAATGGTGACCAAAGAAAGTGTTCTATGCCACTAGGCCAAATAAATAGCATAGAATTTTCTTTTGCCGAGAGTTTAACATAAACAACCTTGCTGCCCTCCCAAAGTAAAAATAAGATTCGCGTGCACTCTATTCTCTCCACACCTCACCTGTAAGTATCCACTGAGTTTGTTATTGTTGTTGTTATTATTATAATTCCAATACATTACGAGTTCGATATTTCTGAAAGATCGGGAATGATCAATCATAAGGTTCGTGTGATATATGATTCTGACTTTTTATTTTTCAAATCATGATTAGAAGTATATTAGGAGATCATTTCAAATCAATGAACTAAAAAGTAAATAGCGATGAAAACATTCTATTTTCTTAAGTTTGCTTAATTATTGTAGTAATCCTGAAAATTTTAAGTTGAAGTCTTAAGATATGCTAATGTGTGCTAAAAAATCTAAATATCCTTCTAAATAATTTGAATATTTTATTTATAAAAAATTACGAAAAGCTGCCCATTTGAGTCACAATGGTCGGCTAAATCTATAAACGCACTGGCAATTAATATGGCAAAAATTTACTAAAACAAAGGACTCAAAGGAACGAAAGAGACATTCAATATTGATGCAGAAGATTATGAGTTAGAATTAAAAGTGGAGTAATGATACAGATCCGTTAATGAAAGGGTACACGTCACTGTTTGTGATAATATTATATTGAAAGTAATGTATTATATAAATGACATAGTGCAATGCAGAAACTAGTCTATCTATTTATATCTATATCTATCTATCAATATCTATATTATTATAAAAGCACGAATATCAAAAACTAAATGTTGAACGATGAAAATATCCTCGAAAATTTGACGGACTGTTTTACCCTTTCAAAGCTAAGCAATTAATTCGAAGAATAAAGTCGATATTGGATACATTGGTAATATTAGGAACTTGCAAACAATTAAGAGTTTTCCGTTATGGAATCTTTTTCGTGGTAGGAATCCTAATTTGATTAGGAGAGGAGTGCAAATTATAAGATTCTCAACTTGACTAGGAATCCTAAGTTTTTTTTAACTCTTTTGTGCTTTGTATTGTTATAGTTAAGGTATTGTACGGCAGTGGCGGAGCAAACTAATCTCAAATTGTAATGCAAATTTACAGGTAAAATTTTTATCCATGCTATAAATATTTACTCCCTCCGTTTCAATTTAAATGAGATAGTTTGATTCGGCTCGGAATTTAAGAAAAAAGAAAAAGATTTTTGAAACTTGTGGTCTTAAAAGCTTAAGGGGTAAAAGCTTTGTGAGACCATGACATTTATGTAGTTATAAAAGCTTCTCATTAAGGGTAAAATTAATAAAATGAAGAGTTTAAAGTTAAATTATTTTTAAATTTAAAAATATATCATTTATTTTGGAACAGACTAAAAACAAAAATATCTCGTTTAATTTGCAACGGAGGGACTAGTACATAGATTCTTCTCAAGATTTTTTACGACGATTAATGCATTGTACTTCAATAGTTGATGCAATTTGCAACGGAGGGGCTAGTACATAAATTCTTCTCAAGATTTTTTACCAGGATTAATGCATTGTACTTCAATAGTTGATGCAATGTCCAGAGGAGGTGAAGTTTGACTTTTACCAAGTCAATTTGTTTGTTCTTGTGTACTTCGTATATTTTTTGTAGGAGATACAATATATAGTCTTAGATCGTTCTTATCATTGCTTCTTAATGAAACTAAAAACTTATTTTGACTGATGATACTATAAGAATACATATGTGATTAAAATTTTACTATTTTTTGTACAAATTATGTAATACTTGACTTGATATATTCGTGCAACACGAGTATAGAAACTAATATATTAAAAACAGAAAATCTTTAATTTAAAAGTTAAATTACTAAAATATCTCTATTATTTACCTAAATACCCCACTGATTAATTAATACCCATTTACCTTATTAACTAAACACAACCCTTCGTAGACAATAACCATTAACGGCCACAAACCTTCAGACTACGAATAGACGCAAACCTCTACTCTGTTTAAATCATATGACATCTCAACAATTTCCCCAGGTGTCCGCTTTAAGGTTTCCTTTACCTACTGAAACTAGTCTCTGAAAGGCAAACACTTCAGAATTGACGAAGTTACGGCAAATCGGCCGATTACCACAAAATAACTTGCACCAAAGGATGGGTTTGTCGAAGTTCTCTCTAACAATGATGATGGGACTGTAGCTCCTTCACCAAACAAACATTAAAGAATAAAATATAGCAGTCAAAGCATAGCCAACCTCATTATCTTTTGAAACAGGCTAAAGTAAAAAAGATTTGAACCACAGAAAATTGTAAATAATGTCCCAGACACTCAAACAGTATCATACAAAAAGAGAGATGATAGACTAACACCAGCTTCTCATTCTTCCTCCTCGGCCTCATTCTCAGCAATGTTGAAGTACCTCAACTCATAAACATTTCGATCCTTGTTTGAAGAAATAACACGCAGCCAATCACGGACATTATTCTTCTTCAGATATTTCTTTGTCAGGTACTTCAAGTACCTACTCAAACAAAATAAAATTACGAGACTGCATTGGCTGATATTTTCTTAAAGAGATACAACTTGTTAGCCACACAACAGTTTGATAAAAAAAGTAAAGCAAGAAGACTGTTGAAAAACTCGGGTCAGAGAGCTAACCAGTTCTCATTCTGAACAAATAGAATTCAATAAATGAGGCTAATCAGCAATGTTTTACCCCCAAAAAAAATAGCAAAAAGACATATTCCAAAATAATTAAATCAAAAAATGATGTGCAATTGTAGCCTTATCTTCTAAACCAATACAACGGGAGTATAGTACTGCAACACAGGACAAAACCATAAGTTGTTTTCACAAAACATACTCAAAACATCCTGAATACACCATTCACTTAAGAAAGAATGGTTGGATCAAAGTCTAGTGAAATTAAAAGTAGATGAGAGCAAGAGGAGCATCTAAATGCTATTGAAAAAACAAAAGGAAATGAGATGAGACATCAAAATTCTGGCACAATGCTTCTAACTCAAACAGTGTAGATACCCAATGACAAATGAAAAAGGTTCTGATTGAGTAATAGTCCCTGGATCAAACCCAACTGAAAGACTGTCCTGATCTGAAGCAACCAACTAACTAGACAAAACAGAGTTTACTTATCCGACAAACCCCATTAAGTATGCCAATATTAACTCTGTATTTAACACATTTTCCTTAGCTACCCATATAACTAAGTTGGCACATAACTTATAAATCATAACGACTACATGTCTATTTTCTTAATCAGTTAAAAGTTGTGTTGTTATGCAAGGAAAAAACTATCAAGAAAAGTATATCCTCACATTAGCCATGTAACATAGGTCTAACCCTAGTATTGTGTTAAATTAAAGAGGACTGCCAGAAAACAAAAGTTCCTCAATACACTGACAAATTAAACCATGTTGCAATAAAGTAGAACAAAACAAGAATGGTAGAGAAAGAAGTGTGAGAATTGTTGTTAGATAATCTCATTCAATGGAATTCATAGGGCCAAGAGTACCTATTTATATAGGGTGGAAGATTTAAGTAGACAATTTAATAAATGTGTATAAAAGCTCTAAATGGTTCATTAAATAAGTAAGGGTCCAAAGTATCCACTTAGACACTTTAAGTAAGGGTCCAATCTATTGAACACTTTATGCTATCGAAAGTGCGTCAATTGAACACGTATAGGGACATGGCAGATCAGTGTCATTACTCATAAGCTTGAGCATACATTGCCGGAAAAAATAAAAATTTGAGCAAAAAGGTTAATTTCCAGCAAAAATTTTCTCCAGATTAAGCCACCATCTTTTACTTCAATTGTCAGCCATTTTTCAATAGAAATTCGGTCAAGCTCCTTGATGAGAGGCCACGAATAATAAAGGAGTCGATTCGACCCACACTTTGCTCATTTCAAATGCCTACCTTAATTTCACAACCAAACTTCTACAACAATAGAGAACGAAGGAAATATCTTAATTGTCTTTAATAGGAGATAAAGAGCCAACTCCAAAGCCTTAAGATTATCCAACAGATAAATTTGACCCATAGCCCAACCCATCATCAGAAGTTGAGCTTGCAAAAACAAACATGGTCAAAGCTTCAATTTCATTAACATTAACTCCTTAACCTTCTTTGTTTAAAGCCAAAAAGGTATTACTTCACACAAATTTCTCAAACACCTTGAAAGTTTTCAGATGAGTTTGTGAGTTGCTGACACCGAAGAGAAAAATCATTGCTTTGGGTTTGACTGTCTCGGCTTCTTATCCAAGTTTCAACCACCAGCTTTTCTCCTAATCCAATAATTTTTTTAACAAAATTTGACTAAGTTTCTCTTTCTAATGTCTTAACCCCACAAATCTGATTCTTGACTTAAGAGAACAAAGAAAGGCAACACAATGAGTGCAATGAATAGAGAAAGATAACATTAGCCAGAAGTTCTCATTATCAGTATAACATTAGCCAGAAGTTCTCATTATCAGTCAATATGTCTTTACTTTTCTTTTTTTCTCTTTAACTTTTGACTTTTTATTCTCTGCTAATGTGTCGCTCCTCATTGGTATCATTTTCCACATCAACCGAGAGTAGAATGCACAAGCTTTAGTTTGTCTAAAATTGTCAAATATGTGTCAGATAGGCACATTTTTAACATCATAAGGTGTTCCATATATTGTACCCTTAGTTCAGATGTCCAAATTAGCTTTATGGCAAGTTTAATCGGCCGCCTATGTATTCTTTTACATGTATATATTAAATTGATCTATTAGTTCTTGCGACGGTTGGAGTGGATTTTGTACCCTATAAATAGGTTACTCCTAGCACTACAAAAACATAACTTGAGTGAGATTAACTAGTAATAATCTCTACATCTCTTGTCTATATTTCTTTTTTTGTCATACTTTATCTTACAACATGCTAAAAATATCAAGCAAACTGCCTATTCTTATAGGATTTCATAGTTCAACATGTAAAATCAAAATAACCCTCCACTATAAATAGAAGTACAATAACAGCAATAGCTGGATATTTCTAGTCACAACTTTTTCAGAACATCAGCAATACATTTTTTGGATGAATAACAAAAAAAAATAGATACAATTTTTAGTAACTCAAGAATCAACTAAGAAAAACAGTTACGTGTTGTTCAGCTTGTAGATTAGTTGTGCAAGGATTATAATACGGGTTTTAGCCTTGTTTAATAATACTCATTACCTACAATGGATATTAAGTATTCTATGCTATCAAGTATAGGATAATAAATAAATCGAGGGGTAAGTTATACTAGTATTAGTTAAAACAAAAAAGAATACCAAACAAAAGGACAAATGATACCAAACTATGTACTGGGATTATTTTTCCTAATTCCCTTTAACCAAAGGGCCCATTACAGCACAAGCAAATCTATTTAAGTAATAACTTAGAGGGCGTTTGGGTAAGCTTAAAATATAAGAACTTTTTTGGCTTATTTACGGGTTTGATAAACAATAAGGTATGAGGGACAACTAATCCAAGAATTAAATTTAAGATGAGTTTATCTCACATTTGGTTGGGGATAAAATTGTGGTATAACTAATCCCGAGATTGTAGTGTTAGTTTTATCCCTATGGGGAGGTGGAATAACAATCCCGGATAACTTAGTTATCCGAAATAATTAATCCTACAATAATTTGTTTCCCAATCAAACAACCCCTAAAAGTGTTAATAAGCGAAAATCAGTCAGCGTCCTAAGTTGGTTATGAACACTTTTGCTTTGACCAAACTATTTATTTTTTTATCCTAATATCTATTGTATCTTAAATATTTTCCCTAAAGTAAAACTTCTAACTTCCTCTGCATCCTATTTTGCAGTTTTTCACACTGATAAAGATTCTTTTTAATATAAGTTTACTCCAAAATGCTTCACCACCCTTTCTTTCCTCCCGGTTATTCACGCATGACGATCGTCGTATGTATGCTCGACTTCGATTGTCGGTGCTATAATAGGTAGAAGTTCATTATGGACACTACTGGCCGGCTTTCTCAATCTTCAATCTAACTTCAGAAATAGAAGATCTAGTTATTATTAAAAGAAAAAGTGTTCAGTAAGTGCTTATTTTAAGCTTCAACACTTCTAACTCAATCACTTAATTGCTTATTTGAGAATAAGTATTGGGAATAAGTAGTATTTTTCAACTTTTATTCTTATAAGTACTCTCAATCAGCTAATCCAACTTCTAATCAATTGCTTTTATGTCCTTGTTAAAAAAATCAATTGCTTTTATGTATATGTGGTGCCTAGGCCAGCAAACAACAATTAATGGTTGGAAATTAAGTTGTACTCTCAAAGCTGTGCCCTATCTTTTGGGAATGATAGCGCTGATAGTAAGCACATTCGAATGAAGGCCAAATTTCTAGGGTTGCTTGGCACTATAGCTCCGCTCCCTTGAAGCCCTGAGGTTATAAACACAGCAAGCCGAGATTTTTTCTAAAAGCTAGAAGGACTTAGAGGGGAGAATCCTCAACTTCTAATCATTTCAACCATCAATGTAAGCTGTTCTAACTAACATAAAAAAAATGAAGATTTATGGCTACAACCAAATTTCCCATGAAATAAAGAGAGAAATACCGCTTGGAGAAAGTGCTGTCGGAAGTGACAGTAATCTTGGTCTTGTCACGTGTGACAGTGACGGCGTCGCCCAAGGCACCGGCTTTTCCACCAACCTTAATGCGTTCCTGCAGAAACTTCTCAAGCGAGGCGATTTCCATGATTTTATCTTCCACCGGTTTCGAACAATCAATTATGAAGGTTGCACCCTTCTTCTTCCCACCCTTTGCTGCTCCACTAACTTTACTCATTTTCGAAATTCCTACCTACATTTCCAACAAAAACAAAACTGTATCAATTGGAAATACTAGGAACACGTAACTGTAAGATGCATTCAATGGAAATCTGAGAGTTTACCTGAGTTTAGTGTTTAAGAAAGAAGCTGCGCGCGATTGAGCAATATGAGGAGAGTGTTAGGGTTTTTTGCAGAGTGGGGTATTGGATTCAGAAATTTATTGAGGTCCATGAACCTTTGGGCCCTGACTTAGAAGTGTCAAACTTTCTACCGGACCTCATTATGAATCGAGAAAATAACCGAAATTAAAGGAGGAAAAAAATAGTCACATTTACCACTAGTATTCACCATCCGCGGTAATCAAAATTTAGTCATTTCTTTTATGTAAAGATAAAATTTGAACAAAAATATTCTTAAAAATTCAAAAATATTCCAGCATAATATACTGGAGTTTAAATCTTTTACATACGAGCTTCGAGCATAATGTGCTGGAATTTCATAATGTGCTAGAGGTCCAACATAATATGCGGGAAGTTTATATGTAGGAGCTTCATAAATTTTGCATATTATGCAGAAACTTTTCGTGTGCTGGAGTCCCAACATAATATGCTGAAAGTTTATATGCAGGAGTTACATAATCCCGAATATTATGCTAGAACTTTTCGTGTTTCAACAAAATAGTAGTAATTTTTTAATAACTTTACAAACTGAAGGGTCCAAACTCCAAAATATTTCATTTTCTATTAAAATAGAGATCTTTATTGGAATAGTCTGTCGGATTTTATTACTTTTTTCGTTTCAATTTAGATGATGTAGATTGACTTGGAATAAAATTGAATAAAAAAAAAGTCTTTTGAAATATGTTGTCCTAAAAGTTTAGGGGGCAAAAGTTATATGGAACCATGACATTTATGTGGCTATAAAAGTTTTCCATTAAAAATAAAGTGAGTAAAATGAAAAGTTTAAAGTTACATTATTTTCAAATATAAAAATGTGTCATTCTCTTTTAAAAAGACTAATAAGAAAAGCGTGTCTTTTAAATTAAAAAGGAGAGTATATATATTTTTCTAGTCAGTATACATAGATATAAGAGGAAGAAGATTGTTATTTTCTCTAACCTTATAAATAAAATTCTTAATAGAAATACACTACTAGAAATCTGGTAAAAAGCGACCACAATAACCGACCAACGTTGGTCGCTTTTGGTAAATTACTAATCAAAACACGTCCAAACACGCTTGGTCGCTATTATGGTGGTCCTTTTACCTTAGCGACCAGCGTTGGTCGGTAATTACCGATCAACGTTGGTCGCTAAGGTAAAAGGGCCAACTGTACAATTTAAAGAACATACCGACCAACTTTGGTCGGTACCATATTTTAATAATTTAATTTTACCGACCAAATTTGGTCGGTATTAAATTACGTTATTTTATTAATTATTAAAATTTAAAAATTACCGATCAAAGTTGGTCGGTAAAGTAAAATATATATTATTTTATAAAATTTAAATTTAACCATACCGACCAAAGTTGGTCGGTAATATTAAAACCTGGGTTCATTAACCGACCAACTTTGGTGGCTAATATTTAATTTTTTATTATTTTTAGACTTAAGCGACCAACCTTGGTTACTAATTTGCAGAAAATAATTTTTTTTACTTAGATACTGACCAACTTTGGTCGATTTTCTGGGTTTTAATTTTGGCATAAAATGCCTGTTTTAGCAGCTACACCACCTGCCAACATACCAAAATTCCTAAATAACAATACAATTCAATAAATACAACACAATTCAATAAACACATTAAAACTAACAAATTAAAGTTCAATAGAACTAACAAATTAAACTAACAAAATCAAGTTAAAGCTTATTACAACTAGTTCAAAACTGTTTCTATTTGTCTAGTTCAAAGTATATAAAAGTCAAGGAGTGTTTTGTACAACATCATCATCACTGTATGATGAACTTTCATCTACAAGACGGTATAAAGAAGGGTCTTGTGGAGGACGGGAAGAACGACCACGGGGAGGACTGGAGGAACGATCACAGGGAGGACGGGAGGAACGCTCACGTGCAGGTCGAGCCTCTGGCGATGACTCACGAGACCGGAGAATCGGAAAAGCTCCAGTAGATAGGAGAGTTCTGATCTGAGCTTGCATGCCAAGGTACTGAGCATCTCTAACCTTTTCTCTTTCCTTGGCCGCTTCTAGCTCGGATGTGAGCCTTGTCATAGTCTCCCGCATAGCGGAGAGGCTCTCCCTATAAGTTGCTCGCCTAGCGAGGAAGTCCTTATTCCTTGTATTCCACACTTATAGCGATGAAATTTCTTAGTAGGAAGCTCGTATATCTTCCCTCATTTTGGACCGCCAACAGACTCCATCCATATTCTTTCAGCATCCTCGTCCGAAGGTTGGGTTGGCTCGCCCGACTCATTAGGTGGCTGAGTGCGGATGAATTCCTCCACGTTAGTTTGGAAGCAGCCCTATACGAAAATTTACATTGAATTAGTATTTCAAAATTTATATAAAAGTAAATTAAAATACTTAATGAGAAGTGAAAACTTACATATACAGTCGAGGCCCGGTCCTCGACCCACCTTTCGCGATCCGTCTCTTTCTTCTTCTTTATAATATGTGTCTTCTTTACACAGTCGGGTTCTTTTAAGGATTGATAGACTTGTGAAAATCCTAATTAGTATATATAATTTATCATCAAATATATCTGTGTGTAAATTGATTCATCGACTTATAACCTACTCAGATGCATCGTTGAATATTAGAGTATATGTTAGTGTATTCATCCCTTGTATTACAAAAGTGTTAACGGATTACATTTATATTATTTAGATAGTAAATATAAAAGTAATTTTTAATTTTGACCAATGTTGACCTAATAACCGACCAACTTTGGTCGGTTATATTCCAGAAATTAAATAATAGCGACCAACGTTGGTCGCTAAATGCTTCCCCTGTATTAACCGACCAACTTTGATCGGTAATTTTAAATAAGATTTATTCATATTTTATAAAACATTTTAAATAATAATATAATAATTTTTATAACTGGATCCCACATTACCGACCAAAGTTGGTCGGTAACCAAGCCAGTCTGACCAGCTCGGTCAACTTGTTGACCAGTTTACCGAACAAATACCGATCAACCTTGGTCGGTAAGTTATTTAAAATATATATAAAAGATATTTTCTCTCCTTTTCCGACCAACTTTGATCGCTTTTTTGGACCGATCAACTTTGGTCGCAAAAGTTTGGTCAGTAAATACCAAATTTCTAGTAGTGATATTAGGACGGCATACTAAGTTCACTCGACAAGTGGGAGGGTTGTGTTAATTAAGCATGTGATCCTGGTTTTATTTGTGCATTTCTAGCTACAATTCGTTCTTCCAAAGAAGTTCTCAATCAAATTTTGAGGATGATGACAAGATTCTTCTGGGGAGACATGTCACTGTTGAGCATCCTGGGAGAATATATTTAACTTTCGTAATAATGAAGGAGGAGTTAGTTTCTCTTCTTTTTTTTTGGTTGAAATAAGATTTTATTGATTAGAAACTACAAAGTCCTATTATATGAGGTTTTTACGGTCATTCCATTGGGATCGAAACTGTAAACAAACTAATATTTTCCAAAACAGTAGCATTGCCAATACTAGCTAGAGTTTTACAATATTCCTCCGAGATCATTCTGCCATATTCTTTTCCATTAGCATCATCCTTCATCGATGCCTCTACACAAGGAGGAGAAGCAAGAAGGATGGTTGCTTTATTCTTGTTTTGAAGCTTCAAACTATCCTAGTCAAAAGATGTGCCACTCCATTTGCTTCACGAAAAAGGTGTTTGATTTGCGGGTACCCCAATTGAGCGATTAACCACCTACATGAATCAATAATGTGTTGATAAGTATGGTGGTTAGTTTGTAAAAGGTTTATTACCTCAGTTGAGTCAGTTTCCACTTCAATTGAATGTAACTTGTGTTGAAGAGCCAGTCGGAGACCTTCTTCCAGGGCAAGGAGTTCACCTTGAGTGTTGCTAATAAGAGTAATATTGTGAAACTAAAAGATACATACAATACATTTACATTTAAGCAATTGTGAAACCCCATAACCAATAAATCTCTTTAGAAAGTCTTTCTCATGAACAAACAGTACCAACAAATACACCAAGTGACCAAAAGATGGTATTCAAGGCAATCTCACTCTTCAAATGCAATGTGCATTGTTAGGAAATTGCTTAATATATTATATGGAAGTGAGGGGTGATATAGAGTAGTATAGCTATAGTCTTGAGGAGAATCATTCACTTCAAGGAAACCATCATAATAATAAGGTGGATTAACCTTCCCCCCCCCCCTCCCTCCCCTCTTGTGAAATCAAATTCTTATCTGATGTTTGTAAGAATATAATTTGTGGAGGAGGGGGAATTATTAGAGATCGTGTGAAAACCTGATTTGTGCATACTCCATACCCCTTGGCCTGGTTCTAGCAATTGAGCAGAAATTTTTGTCCTACTCTTTGGCGCTAACTAGTCTCTTCCTAACTAGAAAATTTGAGTTGTGATTTAGCTCAAGCACAGTTATCTCTGGACTATGCTGGATTGCCTCACAAATCAAAGGACTCATAAACTTAGATAAATAGACCATTCCAGTTTTAAGTACATCTACCAAGTCCTTTTGTTAGCAAGTCAGCTTGTTGATCTTTGGTCCCTATGAAGAGAGGCACGAGTAGACCTTGTTTAATTCTATCACGTACAAAATGACAATCGATCTCTATATGTTTGGTACGTTCGTGGAAGATAGGATTAGCAGCTATTTGTAAAGATGATTTACTATCACAATAGATTTGCACTGGTTGTTTGATAGTCACACCTAACTCAGCAAACAACCCCAATAACCATACGACCTCCGCTGTCACTGCTGCCAAACTTCTGTATTCTGCCTCTGCAGAGCTTCTTGATACTGTATGTTGTTTCTTTGATTTCCAAGAGATGAGGGAGTCACCAAATTTGATCAAGTATCCTGTAACAGACCTGCGTGTGTCTGGACAACTAGCCCAGTCAGCATCACAGAAGCAAGTTAAGTTATCTTCATTAGACTTGCCTAGAAGAATTCCCATCCCTGGCTCGTGTTTGAGATATCTGACAACTCTCATAGCTATATCCCAATGAGACTTTTTGGGTTCTTGCATGAATTGACTGAGAGTCTGGACTGCGAACACAAT
>MDKI01195738.1:0-15441 GCA_005239505.1 Nicotiana paniculata | reverse complement strand
AATAATAATAATAATAATAATAATAATAATAATAATAATAATAATAATAATAATAATAATAACAATAATAATAATAATAATAATAATAATATATTCTATCAAATATCTCGAGTATAAAATTAAAAAAATAATTATTATTCTAAATACGCTATTAACTCATGTGTTCGTACCCGGACCTTGGATGAGTATGCTTAAATAATAAAATGATCATGTGCGCATTCCGCGTCTCGATGCCTTTACATCTAAAGCTTTTATTATGAATTGATTGGGTGGTCGAGTTTAATTAGGACCAAATGGGTATGAATCCAAATAATGGTAAAAGTAACACATTTGGGTTGTAGGATTTGGTGTTATAAAATTATTTTTCCTTATCAAAATAAATCAATCAATTTGAGTTAGTACCTAGCGCTAGTTTTATCCTTTTGCCAAACTAATTTCAAACTTTATTTTAATTGACTTTTAATAATTTTACAATCCTTTAAATGGTTAGTTTTCACTCCATTATCAATCTTTCCTTTACTATTAATTAGCGTTAGTTATAGCAAATTAAAAAAATAAGTTTATTCGTTGCAACCGGTCTATATGTGTGGACGACTTGATAGCACTAATAATACGAAAGTTTGTAACACTATAGAATTTGTTACCTGATTTAATATTTTTAAAAAAAAATCTTTACTCATATTATATGCTCGAAATGAAGAAAAATAAAAATAAAAAGATTATATCAGGAATGTTAGGTTAACTTTAATATTATAACATGTGTTTTATCTCATTTTGCAATTATCACAAATTTATACAGTGAATGGTTAAATAATTATTTAGTTAAGTATATGAATGAAAAGAAGAGCGAAATGACGAAAAAATGTATTTTAAATTTACAGGAATGTAGGTGTAATAAAATAAATAAAGATTCAGTATCCAAAAGTGGTCGCATATCGTATAAAGTGTTCATACCCGAACCTTGGGTTGATATGTTTAAATAATAAAAGGATCATGTGCGCATTCTGCGTCTCGACGCCTTTAAATTAAAAAATAATTATGTTATAATCATGTGTACATTTCGTACCTTGGTTTAACATTTAATTTCAAAGAAATGTCTTGTGTGCGTACCGCGTCTCGATGAATACAATTAATAAAAAATATAAAAATTAATTAAGCGGTATTAGATAAGCCATAATCAATAAAATACAAGAATAGCTAAAAAATTAATTTAAGCCTTATATTAGTCAATAAAAGCGACTGTACTAGAACCACGGGATTCGAGGGATGCCTTACAATTACTCAATCTTTCTGTTTTTTGTAGACCATAAATTAGGAGTCAAATCTTCCTTTTGATAAGGGATTCAATAAAAGGTGATTTGAAACACCAAAACTCAATTCCAAGTGGCGACTCTAAATAACAAATAATCCCTTTTCAAAACGTCACTTCAATTGGAAAAAACTCTTCTTACTCAACCTTGTAATAGGGTTGCGTGGAAAAAAGAGGTGTGACATGCTCTACCGCAATTAAACGCCAGACAAGAATTCGTGTTGTCCTTCCTTTAAATCTTGCATAAGGCTACTATTCTGCCTTCCAAGACTAAGCACTGTCTCCATCTGCATTTTATTTTCCGCATTCCATAAGGCTACCATTATGCCTTCCGAGACTAAGAACTGTCTCCACCTGCATTTTATTTCCTGCATTGCATAAGGCTACCATTCTGCCTTCCGAGACTAAGCATTGTCTCCACCTGCATTTTATTTCCCGCATTGCATAAGGCTACCATTCTGCCTTCCGAGACTAAGCATTGTCTCCACCTGCATTTTATTTCCCGCATTGCATAAGGCTACCATTCTGCCTTCCGAGACTAAGCACTGCCTCCCATTTACCTTTTAAAGCAACCATCGTCTCTGTCATTATCTACCTTGTTTCTTTCCGGGCTAATCTATGCCCTTTTTTTAATTCACAAGACTAAACTCCGTCTTGTCAGCATCATACTATTGCACTTCTCATGGGCTGAAATATCGCCAACCTATCCAAAGGCGTCATCTTTCAGAGGAACCATCTTCATGGCCCGAGAACATCATTTCATGGCCCGCGGATCCCTTTTATCACTTTGCATATCATTATTCAAAGGCATCATGGTTCGGAGGCACCATCTTCATGGCCCGAGAACGTCATTTCATAGCCTGCGAATCCCGCATCAAGCGATTCATGGCCCAGGACATCATGGTCTAAGGACGCCATCCTCAACCGTCCAAAGACAAGATTCATAGTATGATGGGAATCTGCATCATGTTTAAATTACGCACAATCTATGCTTGTTATTAATTTGTAGGAAATCTGGCTAAGAACACCAGCCAGGCAGGAGCGGACCGATCCAGAATCCTATGGCCCCATGCCACTTTACGGACTCCCCGGCCGTTTGAGTAAGTTTACAACCTGTTACGGCTTAGGCCGGTGCCGTCTTTGAGGTTCTTCTTGATTCTCTAGGTTCCACGAAACCCTAACTCTATATCTTTCGATTTATTCTAGATCTACTTTAGATCTATAGTATTCTGAAGTTTCTTTCTATGTTTTTTCTCTGAAAACTTTCATCTTTAAACGATCTTTCTATTTTTAAAACTAGGGTTTCACAAACCCCTTTCAAAATCGATTTTCCTTTACTTCTACTTTAATGTTATTCTATGTTTTTCTTTTTTAATACGTTTTGATTCAAAGCTTCTTACGGAAAATCCCAATTTTTAGGTTTTTTAGTCCGTCTTGTCTGCTATGTTTAGCCAATCTGTATACTTCTTCTAGGCTCTCTATGTGCTCTATGTTTCTTACTCTAATTCATGGTTAGGGTTCCTGATACCCTCTATTGGCTCTGTGATGTTTTCTTCGAACCTATGATTCTGTATGTTCTGTATTGATTTTTTCGAATTGCTTCCCTTGATTGTGTGATACTTTTCTTTATTATACCTGATTCCCAGTGATTTCAATTACAGTCGAGATTCCCTCGACTAATTTTCAGAATTAAACCCATACTTTGTTTTGTGAATATGCTATCAGTGTGACTTTCCTTAATTACATGTTATGAACCTGGTCTTTATTACACACTCCATTCTTTTACTACCCCCATTATGGTAAGATCACTCTCTTTGATTCCTTTCCCTGATTTAACTCTGATTGGCCTGTTTGAACTTGACTCCCTAATTAAAGGGAGTCCAGGCCTTTAATTGACACTGATTGGTTATTATTTCCATAATTATGTTAGACTAATTATTCCTTACCTTATTTTCTTTACTCGTTTTCAGAATTATAAACACCCTACTCCCTTTAGCATGAAAAACAACATATAGATACACGAACACACACAAAAATAACACTCATATTGCTCTCTCACTTGCTTTGCTCCATATTCTATCTTGTTCTTCTGGCTACTCAGTCGGCTGAAAGCCAAGATTGAACAACTTATTGTTGCTCTATTGCTATGCATACCACTGTCCTGTTGCTCTACTTCTCTGCACCTTGATGTTCTATTCGTATTCCTAACTGGTATGTTTCTAGTTTAAGTGTATAGCATCCAACTCAACATGTTTCTGTTTGTATTGAAGTTTTAATTATGGTTCTGTTGTTTGCCTTGCAGCTAGTGTGTTTGTCTTACCCCTATGACCTCTCTTGCCTTATGTGTTCAACATTTCTACTTGTCTATTTGATTCCCCTTGCCCCTTTAGTCTAGCATGTCTATTGCTTTCCCTTATATGTTTCCATCATGAATCTGCCTGACTCCCAACACTTGAGCATGCACCCCCCTAATACTTAGTTATTATGTAAATCCTAATGTTGGACCTAATATGTGACTTTTGTTTGACACCCCTCAATCTGGTGCCGTCAGATTCCTGGCATGAACATTCTGTGATAACTAGGCTGTGAGTGTTTAAACCATATAGCACTAGCCTAAGGACTATTTGTGTGCAAGTCTGCCTCTACTATGTGACGTATTTGTCCCCCGGTCCCCCTATCCCTGTTTGTGTTTGCTTCCTAAACCATGTATTTTCTGGGTTGCTGATTGTCCTGTATCTTTCTTCTGCAAACCAATTTTCATAAAACAAACTCTCATGCTGATTTCTGAAGCTATTTTTCAAAACAGTTATTTCCAAAAGCTACTTTTCAAATTCAACTCTTTTCTAAACTATAGGCACATCTCACTACTCTTAGCTCTAAGTTCTGCCCCCTTCATGTGAGCACTGCCTTGGGGACCATTTGAGTACCCATTGAACTCTTACACACAAGGCTGGCATTCCACACTGCACTTACTCATTCCTGGCTAGGGTACTTGGGTGTGAGCAATGCTTGGGGTCTTCTGAGATCCTTAGGAACTCTAACGCACCTGGGTTACAAAAGGTCATGGCATATGGAATTGTTGGATCTGAGGACTTGGGCCTACTGTTAGGCCTTCTATAGTGTAATTTCATAATTTCCTTATTTATGGAGTTTGTGCAAGGCTGGTCTGTAATAATTAATTGTAAAAACAGTTATGGGCTGAATAGTGAAATGAGCGGGGTTGTGCATGCCTAGTATAATTATGGTTATAAACCATGCTATAGGATTTATTTTGTATAGGTGTGCAATAGTTACCATGCTTAGGAATACTCGCCATGCATGCATTAGAAAACATGTTTTAGGCCCGTTTATCTCAGCATCTTTACCATACTCATGCCTCACATAGAAATCATGTTCATAATTAAATAACTATAAAACGTTTGTTATAATGTTGTTGTTTCTGCATCTTCACGATCACCATGTCTAGGAATCCTGTTTTAGGTTAAAAACATTAATCGTCAATATTTGCATTCGAGATCATGTTACCCTAGGAATTCATTCTCAGCATGCTCATATTACCTATGCCAAATTCATGTGTTAAAGACATACTGCTATTTGCATTAAAAATTATGTGCTAGGTTCAACAACTTAACTACGCTTCTATATATCCTGTTTCGAGTCAAAAGATGTGTTAATATGTGAATTTCTCCCTAATAATAATAGATTCTGATTTCTGAAAATGTTTTGTGCATTTAGAAAAGCATGCGTAGGTTTGCATCATTCCACTCCCTGTATGCATTTAGATATCCTGCTTTGTAGGACGCTGCATTCACATTAGTAAATACTCACTCCTTTACCATGATTAAGTCTAAACAGGATAACTGGAATTTGTTAAACCCGCCTAGGAAAGCCTTAGGTATTAAGTTTATTGAAACTAGAAAAACCGTCTCTTTGTTTGTTTGGCTAATTACTGATTAGAATTCATAGTCTTGAACTGGTAAAAAGATTTCTTTTGAAACTCAGTAATCAGACTGACTCATTACTGTATTCTCACTTAGACATCCTGCCTTAGGTTCTAAAATGCAAAGACCTCTATGTGTTTGAGTCGTTCTAGTTATGTGTATCAATTTGTGGAGGAATTCATGAACCCCGTAGCTTCTCCTGTGTGTCCCCTATACTTGCAGTCCTAAATGTTTTATTTGTCGCTTAGAACTTGTCCTTTAAACCAAGGGGTTCTACCTAGTACCTACCCTTTAGGATAGTAGTCCTAACTTCCTCCAGGACTGATAAGATGGGACGGGTAATAGCACACAATAGAATCCGTGACCAACATACGCTTTAGTTACCTTCACGAGGTGGGAAGGGTAGAATATGGATATGACGACCGGTGCGCTAATACCACGTGTATCCCCTATTTGAGCAGTGATTACCAGGTATTGCATTGATGTGATCCGTATTACTTTAAACCTAGGATATTTTCTCAAATGTTTACTTCTAATTTCTTTTAAACTTCCAATAAAACTTCTATACTTGTTTTAGATCCCCGCTTATGTGAGCCTTGCTTGTTATTTGCTTATAGTCTGAATTCACGAAACAATTTGGCCGGGACCCACAGTTTTGGATCCCGAGGGGTGCCTAACACCTTCCCCTTGGGATAACTTCAAGTCCTTACCCAATCTCTGGTAATGCAAACTAGTTCATGAGTTAACTACTCAGGTGCCCTAACGCACCATAAATCGTTAGGTGGAGACTCTTCCTTTAACTTTTTCCTTCTAAAGGAGTCTGTCCCCAAAAATGTCATAGAACCTGATCTCCGCGAGGGAAGAAAGGGGGCGCGACAACCGTGACGCTGGCTATGCCAGTCTTGCCGAGATTAGAGTGGAGAGGTACCTTAGAGTATACTCCCCGCAGGTTCATTTCATTTCTTAAGGCTCAGCGGATGGTTGAGAAGGGGTGTGATGCGTACTTGGCCTATGTGAGAGATGTCAGTGTTGATACCCCTCCAGTTGAGTCAGTCCCAGTAGTGAGGGACTTTTCTGATATATTCCCAGCTGATCTTCCGGGTGTGCCGCCCGACAGAGATATTGATTTCAGCATTGATTTGCTGTCGGGAAATCAACTCATTTCTATCCCTCCTTACCATATTTCTCCTCCTGAGTTGAAGAAGTTGAAGGAGAAGTTACATGAGTTACTTAATAAGAGTTTCGTCAGACCCAGTGTATCACCTTGGGGTGCTCCAGTATTATTTGTGAAGAAAAAAGATGGTTCTATGCATATGTGTATTGATTATCGGCATTTGAACAAAGTCACCGTGAAGAACAAGTATCCTTTTCCTCGCATTGATGATTTATTCGACCAGCTACAGGGTTCTAGGGTATTCTCCAAGATTGACTTGCGTTCTGGCTATCATCAGTTGAAGATTCGGGAGCCGGATATCCCGAAGACTGCCTTCAGGACCAGATATGGCCACTATGAGTTTCTTGTTATATCATTTGGGCTGACCAATGCCCCAACAACTTTATGCATTTGATGCACAGTGTGTTCCGGCCTTATCTTGATTCCTTCCTCATTGTGTTTATTGACGACATTCTGGTTTATTCCCGATCACGGGAAGATCATGAGCAACACTTGAGGACTGTGCTTCAGACTTTGAGGGAGAAGAGATTGTATGCAAAATTCTCTAAATGTGAGTTCTGGATTGATTCAGTGGCATTCTTAGGCCACACAGTGTCTTGGGATGGGATCAAGGTAGATCCGAAGAAGGTGGAGGCGGTACAGAGTTGGCCTAGACCATCATCAGCTACGGAGATCCGCAGTTTCCTTGGTTTGGCTAGGTACTATCGTCTTTTTGTGGAGGGATTTTCATCCATTGCAGCACCGATGACCAGGTTGACTCAAAAGGGTGCTTTGTTCAGGTGGACTGAGCAGTGTGAGGAGAGCTTTCAGAAGCTCAAGACAGCCCTGACTACGGCTCCAGTGTTGGTATTGCCTACGGGTTCAAGGTCCTATATCGTCTATTGTGATGCTTCGATAATTGGCGTCGGAGCGGTGTTGATGCAGGACGGTAGGGTGATTTCCTACGCATCCAGACAATTGAAGGTTCATGAGAAGAACTATCCAGTTCATGATCTCGAGTTGGTAGCGATTGTTCACACCCTGAAGAAATGGCGTCATTACTTATACGGTGTTCCCTGTGAGATTTTCACTGATCACCAGAGTTTGCAGCATATATTCAAGCAGAAGGACCTCAATTTGCGCCAGCAGAGATGGTTGGAGTTACTAAAGGACTATGACATCACTATATTATACCACCTGGGGAAGGCCAATGTGGTGGCCGACGCCTTGAGTCGTCGGGCGGAGAGTTTGGGGAGTTTAGCATATCTTCCGGCAGTTGAGAGGCCCTTAGCCTTAGATATTCAGTCCTTAGCCAGTCAGTTCATGAGGTTGAATCCTTCAGAGCCTTGTCGGGTCTTAGCTTGTGTGGTGGCTCGGTCTTCTCTTTATGACCGTATTCGAGAGCACCAGTATGATGATCCTCACCTTTTGGTTCTTCAGGACAGGGTTCGGCGAGGTGACTCCAGGGATGTGATTATAGGAGATGACGGAGTGATGAGGATGCAGGGTCGGATATGTGTGCCCAATGTGGATGGGCTTTAGAAGTTGATTCTCGAGGAGGCCCATAGCTCACGGCATTCCATTCATCTAGGTACCACGAAGATGTACCAGGATCTGAGACAACACTATTGGTGGAGAATGATGAAGAAGGATATAGTGGAGTTTGTGGCCAAGTGTCTCAACTGTCAGCAAGTCAAGTATGAGCATCAGAGACCAGGAGGGTTACTTCAACAGATTGAGCTTCCAGAGTGGAAGTGGGAGTGGATCACCATGGACTTCGTGGCTGGACTTCCTCGGACTTAGAAGAAGTTCGATGCTAATTGGGTGATTGTGGATCAGCTGACCAAGTCAGCCCATTTCATTCCGGTGTTGACTACATACTCCTCCGAGAGGTTGGGCAAGATTTATATCAAGGAGATTGTTCGCCTCCATGGTATTCCAGTATCTATCATTTCAGACAGATACTTCTCCGAGAGGTTGGTGGAGATTTATATCAGGGAGATTGTTCGCCTCCACGGTATTCCAGTATCTATCATTTCAGAAAAAGGTACACAGTTCACTTCACGGTTCTGGAGAGCCGTTCAGCAGGAGCTAGGCACCAGGGTAGAGTTGAGTACAGCCTTTCACCCTCAGACGGGCGGGCAGTCCGAGCGCACGATCAGATTCTTGAGGATAGCTTCGTGCCTGTGTGATGGATTTTGGAGGGTCATGGGACCGATATTTTCCACTTGCAGAGTTTGTTTATAATAACAGCCACCAGTCCAGCATTCAGATGGCGTCGTATGAGGCTTTGTATGGTAGAAGGTGGCAGTCCCCAGTGGGATGGTTTGAGCCTAGCGAGGCCCGATTATTGGTACAGATTTGGTCCATGATGCCCTGGACAAGGTGAAGGTGATTCAGGAAAGACTTTGCGCAGCTCAGTCTAGGAAGAAGAGTTATGCGGACCGGTAGGTTCGTGATTTGACATTTATGGCTGGTGATCGAGTATTGCCTATAAAGGGCGTCATGAGGTTCGGGAAGAAAGGTAAGCTGAGTCTGAGATTTATTGTCCCATTTGAGGTGTTGCGATGTGTTGGGGAGGTTTCTTATAAGCTAGCCCTGCCTCCCAACCTAGCAGGAGTTCATTCGGTGTTCCACATCTCCATGCTCCGGAAGTATCACGGTGACCCGACTCATGTTTTGGATTTCAGTTCAGTCCAGTTGGACAAGGATTTATCATATGTTGAGGAGCCAATAGCTATATTGGATAGACAGGTTAGAAAGCTCAGGTCAAAGGATATGCGTCAGTAAAGGTTCAGTGGAGGGGTCAGTCGGTCGAGGAGGCGACTTGGGAGACCGAGCAGGATATGCGCAGTCAGTACCCTCATCTTTTCACAGCTTCAGGTATATCTCTATACTCATTCGAGGACGAACAATTTTCTTAAGAAGGGGAGAATGTAACGACCCGGTAGGTCGTTTTGAGGGTTAGCACCCCGATCCTCTAATAACTACTTTCCCCATGTCTCTTTCTTCTTTTGGGACTTGTGGGAACATTGAGTGGTGAAAATCGGAGAGATTTTGGACACATACTCCTCATATGGGATTCCGTCGACTCCCTCAGCTCCGTTAGGTGATTTCAGAGTTAGGAGTGTGTCCGAAATATGTTTTCGAGGTCTGTAGTAGATTTAGGCTTGAATTGGCGAAAGTTAGAATTTCGGCGATTTCGGCCGATAGTTGAAATTATGATATCTGGCTCGGAATGGAATTTCGAGAGTGGTTGTAGGTCCGTTGTGTCATTTGTGACCTGTGTGTAAAATTTGAGGTCATTCGGACTAGTTTTGATGTGTTTCGACATCGGTTGTAGCTTTTGGAAATTTCATAAGTTCTTAGGCTTGAATCCATGTATAATTGGTGATTTTGATGTTATGTGATATGTTTTGGAGGCTCGACTAAGTTTGGATAAGGTATTAGTACTGGTTGGCAAGTTTGGTTGAGGTCCCGGGGGCCTCGGAGATGTTTCAGATGCTCAACGGGATGAGTTTTGAACTTAAAACCAGTTGAAGCATTGCTGGTGCTGGTGCTGGTGTTTCGCACCTGCGGAAGGGGAGTCGCAGGTGCGGACACGCAGGCGCGGAAAAGGGTCTCGCATGTGCGGGTTTTGTCAAGGTCAACTAGTTCTCGCAGGTGCGGTCTGGGTTCCGCAGGTGCGGAGCCGCATATGCGGCCCAGTGACCGCAGGTGCGGCCCCAGCCCTTTTAGTGAATTTCGCACCTGCGATGGATTTTCCGCAGGTGTGGTCCAAGGGGGCGCAGGTGCGGGATCACTGAGCAGTTTATACCAAATTCGAGGGCTTGGAATTCATATCTTCCAAAAATGATTTGGAGCCGGGAGTAGGCGATTTTGAGTGGGTTTTGAGGAGAAGATTTATAGGTAACAATTTCTAACCTTATTTCACTTGTACATCCTTAATCTATAGCATTTTCTTCCATGCAATAAATGAATTTGGGTGAAAATCATGAAAATGGGAAGAAGACTCCCCAAATAGAAATCCGAGAATTTAATGAGGTTTTGACATCGGTTTTCAATGATTCTTGTTCGAGTGAGTTCGTGAGTGAATGGGTGTTCTAAATTTGTAACTTTCACTCGATCCCGAAACTTGGGCCCGCGGGACTTTTTGGGAAATTTTCCTAATTTCGCGTATTAGCTTCGAACTTATTAGCTAATTTGATTCCTTAAAGTGATATTTACATTATGCAATCGAATTGAATAGATTTGGGCCATTCGGAGTTGGATACTCGTGGCAAGGGCGTGGTTTTGAGTTGAGTAGCACAGTCGAGGTAAGTGGCTTGCCTAACTCTGTGTTGGGGACTTCCCCTTAGGCTATTTTAATATTGTTTTATGTTGTTTGGGCGCCGTGTACGTGAGGTGACGAGTATGTACACGGGCCATTGTTGCTAAAACTCCATTTTTCCCTCTGTGACCTAAATGATTTCATTCTTATTTCATTATCTCATGTATTGACTATGTAGTTTAGATTAGAATGTAGCATGTCTACCTGTTTTACTTGAACTTCCCTTAGTTGTTACTATGTGCACCATCTTTAGGTAGTTTTATCCATATTTTTGCCTGTGATTTTTCTGAACTATTTTAAATAAAAATTGTATCTGGTATTTGTACTGCATTGCATATTTAAATTGGGACTACGGACGAGATTCCGGGAGCTTTCCCCCTATACTGCATGGCATATTTAAATTGGGACTACGGACGAGATTCCGGGAGCTTTCCCCCTGTACTGCATGCATATTTAAATTAGAACTACGGACGAGATTCCGGGAGCTTTCCCCCTATACTGCATGGCATATTTAAATTGGGACTACGGACGAGATTCCGGGAGCTTTCCCCCTATACTGCATGGCATATTTAAATTGGGACTACGGGCGAGATTCTGGGAGCTTTCACCTATACTGTATTGTATATTTAAATTGGGACTACAGACGAGATTCCGGGAGCTTTCCCCCTGTACTGCATTGCATAATTGTTACTGTGAGATATGTTGTGCTGAGCCGAGGGCTCCCTGTTACTATTTTCTTTTAGCTCATTGTTTCTACTGTTCTGCCTTAGCTTACTATATCTCTCTGCCAAATTTTAAACTGTTTTCACTATAAAAATCCAGTAGAGCCTTAACCTGACCTCGTCACTACTCGACTGGGGTTAGGCTTGGCACTTACTGGGTACCAATTTGTGGTGTACTCATGTCCTTTCCTGCGCATGTTTTCCATGTGCAGATCCAGGTACCAGCACTTCGTTTCATGGCTAGGGGTCCGAGCAACAGCTTCCAGGAGACCGAAAGGTAATTCTGCCGCATCCGCAGAGTCCTCCGGACCACCTTCCACTCTAGACTTAGATAGATTTATTTCATGTAATTCCTTACGTTGTATAGAGAATTTTGAGATAGAGTTTGTGACTAAAGTGATATTCCGGGTTTTTGGGAAGTTGTATTTTGTACGCGCCAAGTGGCAAAGTTTCAATTGCAGATTTACTTTATTCCGTCTTTATTCTTCCATTTAATATCTTTTTCTGCAATTAGGCTCACCTAGTCGTAGACTAGGTACCATCACGATGCATTTCGGAGGGTAAAACGGGTTGTGACATAATCCTGCTCAAGGTGTCCTCCTCTCCAGTTCTTCAGATTTTGTACTTCTAGCATACTCTAATTCTGATTGGGCTTCTTGTGTGGTGTCTCACAAATCTGTTAGTGAATATTATATTACTCTTAGTGGCAGCCCTGTTTCATGAAAGATTAAGAAGAAACCTACCATTTTTTTATCCTCTATTGAAGCTGAATATCGGGCTCTTAAAAGAGTGGTTGTTGAAGTTTCTTGGCTGGTTAGACTTTCGGGTGATCTTGGTTTACACTAGCATTTACTAAAGAGAACCATCCTAGTTATACATTTTATTTTTATTGTATATTTTTTACTTGTATTTATTCTCCTTCATATACTTATAAATATAAAAGGACATCAGGTGGGTAATGAATCAGTTTTTGGTCAATCATTATTTGACCAGCTCATGTTTCTCTCTCGAACCTTCTGTATCTCTCTTCTCTCTTCTCAATATTAGGGTTTCTTTTCCATTTGGTCTGCCATATCTAAGGCCTATACCAAGTTAACCTAAAAAAAATCCTATGTTTTTTTTTTCTTTTTTACATATTCATCCCATATAATTCATATTTCTTTTTTATATAACTATTTTTAAAAAAATATTTTATACCATAAATTATTAAATAATAATTTGTAAGCAAATATTATAGATTATACATCTTAATGGATAATTCAAATAAAAGCGAAATCATTGAGATGCAAGATAATTCAATACATATTACATGTAGTTTAAAATTTAGTTTAAATAATACTAAAATATTCAACTTTCATCTCTAGTATGCTCCCATAAATGATCTATTAATGCATTATGAGTGCAGAATGAGCATCTTCGTCCTTAATTTTGTTGTGTCGGCATAAAAATTATACGACACAATTAAGATGTAAAATTAATATTGTAAAATATTACATAAATATAATTAGGTATATATAATATGATAAATTAAAAGCGTAAAATAATAATAAAAAATAATAGGGAATAGTGATGGAGTGGATGGATAGTGTCAATCCAAATTTGGAGTGACATTGTTCACCTCCAAAATGAAGGCAAATTTGCAGCTGGGTTGAAGCAAAATTCCTCCATTTTTTACTCCAAAATGAAGTTTGGTGATAAAAATATAGGTGGGTTGAATGGCCTAAGGCCGCCTCTTAAACCTTTTCTTTATCTTTTTCATGTACACATACTTTGTGTATGTACAAATACATATATTAATATCAAAAGACTTGGAGTTGGACTTAAAATAATTATTTTTTATTTTTTATTTTATAATAGTAAAAAACTATTTTATTTGAATTTAAATTTTAAATAAACGGACGCAAACTAGACGGTTCGATCAAAATGAATTCTTGTTTTGACTAAATAGTTATTGATGACTTTACAATTCCAATTCGAATCGACCAATTGAATCCGATATATTTTCCACGTTCATAAGAGTGTGTTTATGTTTCTGCTTTATGAATATGTGTTGGATAACCCCAAGGTGTTGTGGGTTTTTTTATACCAATTGGGGCTCTCCCTTCACCACCTCCATGGGGAAAAAATAAGAAAAAAGACAAAAAGACCTCTTGTTTCTATTTATAGAAAAAAATAGAAATCTTTAAAGAATTTGTAATTAAAGAAGAAATAAGATAAGTAATTATTTAAGAATTCCCCGTCTTCATTTCTATTTCTATGGTCGATGATCGTAGAAGCCCCTTTACCATTCTGTATAAATGAGCTATTCTATTTGTATAGATAGGGTGGGAGTAGGTAGAGAATACCTAGGGACGCAAGACAATTCTCTCTAAAGAACTCGACAAAATAGCCCCGTAATTCATTGTTTTTAACAATAGGTCCTGGAGACTTTTTGGTTCATCATGCTATTGCTCTTGATTTACATACAACTAAAACAAGATGCCTTTTCAGGAAAGGTTTGATGTTGCCTATAAATACGACAACTCCCAAAGAAGTGGTGTATAGAAAAATCTGCAAGTATTAAATTATTGACTTATTGTATCCTAAAGAAGATTGTCTATATTTTTCTAAATTGGCAATTTCTTCTTTAAATAAGTTGTTCTCATCTCACGCCTCAAGCCTTTTCTTCTTCGCGTTATCGGCATTGCTAAAATTAGTAATACAGTACCCCCACCCCCACCCCCTCGCGCTTCTTAAGTGCCTTTTCCATATGAGAAGTATCGCTTTTCTTCAATAAATCCTTTTGTATTTATGGCATGTCACATATTAAACTTAGGAGGCCATTTGGTTTGGAAGCAAGTTATACAAGTAATTAAAAATATAAGAATCGTAACGTGAAAATTAGTAATGCAAAACTGTAAAGTGGGGAGTATCTCTTATTAGATATTTAATTTACTTAAAAAAAAAAAAAAAAAAAAAACTAGTCATGTGTATAATTTGAAATATGTATTCATTCTTTAGCAAAATTATTACTATTTGAAGGTCATTTTAGTATTTTAATCTGTTTATCGTTAATACCTGCATTATTATTTTATATTCTTCGTGTATAAAATAATACATTATTGTATATAAAGTAATATATAAATTTCTGCATAACGTATGCATGTATTAGTTATGCAAAAGAGAGAAAATATGAACCATATTTACATTGTATTAACAATGCTAATTTTTTTCGCCTAAAAGGGAAAAATTAACCAAAAACTGTAATATAAACAATACTAGATTCTATGTGGAGTTTATTCTTCCTATTTTTACAATCAAACAACACTCTAGAGTTTAAGTTTTATATATCGAATTATAAGGTAAGGACAAGTAAATTTTTATAAAAAAAATAATAATAACTTTGCAAAAGTACTGACATGTTATTACACTTTAAAATTTATAGATAGTACAATTTTATTTTACACTTGACAATGTATATAACTTAAATTCTTAACCTAGTGGTTAAAATTTGTTGTTATATAATTATAACTTCCCGACATTCTCCACACAAAACTAACTTGTCCTCTGCAATGCTAAAATTCACTCTTCACTTGCAAGCTTCCTCCCCTCACATCAAACCATAATACTTTGTATATACCTTCCCCGCGAAGGTATTTGCTTAATTGGTTAACTTAATTTGCTTAGTTGACGATAGCACTGCAGGAAGAAATTCAGCTTTGCTACTTCAAAAGTACTTTTGAGCTCAAGTACTTAAAAACTACTTTTATTCACTTAATTCAAACGGGCTCTAAAAATTGCATTAGTAATAATAAGTATAAAGTTGAATATGTAACTGAGACGCATTAAATGCAAAGCACAAAATAGCAGTTTATATATAGAATACTTCCTCCGGTTCACAATAAGTGTCCAGTTTCTTTTTAGCACGCTCATTAAGAAACTATTAAATTCTATGCAAAAAAATCTAGTATGACTAAACTACCCTTATTAAAGTATTGGTCACATAA